>CAJQZM010040223.1:3094-15962 GCA_907164665.1 Colias nastes | reverse complement strand
CCCTGGGCACTGGCCCCCTGTGCCCCTATGGTAAAGACGGTAATGATAGGAGCTACTATAGCCTTTGCGTACGTGTTTTAAGCGATGGCTAGGCCACGTGACACACTAAAAGTCGATGAACCTAATTAACTAAATTACTAATATCTACACTAAGGCTCACAGGCGTCACTTCCACATCAGTGTTCCTCTTCCTCCCCACGAGCGGTACAGGCGCGTGCACCACGAGCGTGTCGGGCGCTGCAGACGCGCGGCGATACCACGCCTCGAGCGGACCGCGCGCCCACACCGCTCCCTCTATGGGAGCCGCGTGCGTACTTGCCGCGTGATACACGTGCCAGCGGGTTAATCCGCTCTCTATGTTAAATATGTTTTTAGTATATGACTCAATTACCAATGGTAGTTAGAGCCATAATATTGAACATAAAACAAATTGTTCTCACATCTCGTTACGGTAAGATTTCATGACATGGCCCGTGGCAACGATGATGGTTTCACGAAGAAAAACATTATGATACATGAATGATGCAGTTTATAAGGCGACCATAAAGGGTGGTAATAACATAGACATAGTATTACATAAACATGGCATGGATTTGAAGAAAATGTAGGAAAATTGATTTTATGAGTTGATTTTTTTATAATAATTAATTTATTGAACAAACTTTGCGCGAATAAAATCTAGAGCATGACATAATAACTGCGTCATATCCTGGAGATTTGAAAAATAAATTAAAATCAATTACATTAGAGTGACTTCAAATCTTATCATGAAATAAATCTTGTTCTGAATATATTTTTCGTGTTATAAATCATCTTTATCACGTTAATAACGTAATGAATTTATTTTTAAAACAGAGCCGACGACAATTCATCATCTTTTTATCTCTAGAGTAACTATATTTAAATTTTCTCATTGGCACATATTACATAACTAAAATTAAGTGTTAAATATTAAATAAATGAATAAATTTATTTTATTACCAGGGAAAGTAAAAGTAGGTACCTACCCAGGAATTATCTGCGACTCTAGCTCCGCTTAAACCAAAAACCAAACGAAAATGCCCAATATTCTTAAAGATCTTTAACATCTAAAGTACTATCACAGTCCACAGATATGTAAATAATAATATAATACTTGTACTTTGTATACTTCTTTTACAGATTTTTCCTCTTTTTCTTATTTTTTTTTATATTAACTGATTGAATAATGAAAATGCTCATTTTTATATACATTTTGATCTATATTAACAAATGAGACGATATGCTTCGTATTATTCTACAATACCTGTGGCAAGGAAGGTGGTTATAGAACCAAGAAGGCACGTAGAGCAGTCCTGCTCTCGGCCCTCATGTTCGAGCGCCCAACGCCGCGTGCTGATCGCTTCGTGGCTCAACTGGGCCATTAGGTCTTCATTACCTTCAGATATTAAAAAAATATAAATGTCATTTATTTTTCTTTGTGATGAATTTTCTTTCTTGGGTTTTTTAATACTTTGCAAAAAGTTGTGCAATGAAAATTGGACAGAAAATCGTGTGTTAGGTCAAAAAATAGCCGATATACGATAATCAAATTTAATCGATATTTAAGTCAAAACATTGGTCGTTATTTCTTTTATCTGGTGTTTTTAAAATAAAATTCTTCTTCTTTGGTGTCTCAATAAGTTCTTATAGTTAAGTACGCAATTGAAAATTGAAATTAAAAACCACACAATTGATAGGTTTCAGGTAACTTACAATGGTAGGTCTTTTCAAACAAAGTGGGTGGTATCGGAGAAAACAAATGCTTCAACTTTTGCATAGCGAAGTTTGGTTCATCTCTGCGCCGGCGCAGGAAGTGCAACACTTCTAGCTCGCGGGAATCAAAGTGAGGCTCTATGTGTCTGCAATATAACCTGTAAAAAAGAACCTTCTAAAATATTCACTTCATTATTTATAAATCAAAAAACCCAAATGCGAGAATAACCTTCAACTTAAAACCTTCGTTAATCTTTCATAACTTAAATAAAGTTTCAATTCCATAATTTCTATAAAACACATTTAAGTTTTATTTGAATATTCCATAGCCTATTCATAGCTAATATAATGCAAATAGACTAACTTCAATAAGGACGCGAACGGTACAAAAATAGTGAAGTATTCTTATGGTCTGAATGGTTCTGAAGAAAATGTTTTCATAAAAGGTGGTGCTCAAATGTTAGATTTTGAAAAATATATGCATATTTATATAAATTTATTTCTCACCAGTCAGGATGTACCGAAAAATCGGTACCAGACAATGCTTTCACAGCGTCTTCTCCCAACTTTTGTGTCAGCTCTCCAGCCGGCGCCGCGTGATACAAGTTGTATGTCGGCAACGATACAATCAGTGTGTAATGATCGTGAATTCTTCGCCAATGATAATCTCTCATTTCTAACATTACCCGCATTCCGTTATCATAAATACTTTTAGCATACATTGACCTAAAGCCTTGAGGTTCATCGATCACTAATGCTTTGCGGAACTGAAAAAATATCATTGAGAGATTTGCGTTTTTTATTGTATTATCAAACTTTAATTGTTATAAAATACTTAAATTAGATATTGAAATAGCATTTTTGGAATTGTGAAATCTTGGACATCTCGATTTTCATGAAGCTTGAAAAAAAATAAAAATATTATTACCTAATTGTAGTGTTATGAACTCTATGTGCACGACTTATGCATTGTAACATAAGTATACGAGATGTTGCGTAGATTTCAAACTTAATAGTAAAATATATACTTAATTATTAGTTTTAAAATAATTTTAAAGTCTAACTGTGGTTTAATTAAACCACATTAACAATAATTATTATAATGCATAATTTAGTTTTTGGAAACTTACATCAAGCCATTCCTGTGGATAATGCCTAGCATAGTGGTCGACAGCTGGTTGCTCAACATCTAAGAAGTCTACAGTCCTATATCCAGGTCTTAGAATATCGCCTTCGAACTGTAATTTTAGTAGATATAAACTACAACATTAGCATGTACCTATTATTTGATAAATTAATATACATAGTATAAAATTGAAATACAGGGCAAAGAAATAGCATTAATTTATTTGTATATAAAGTATGGTAATTTAAGGTATAAGAAATTAAAGGACTACTCCAACGTATTTTATAAAACTTTACATCTGAGCTCCTGAAAAATGAACAGGAATGCATATATATTTTAATTTTACCTACCCAATGTCAAAATATGTACATAGGTTTTAAAAAAAAAAAAAACTTTAAAAAGTTTATTTATTACTGAACGATACTGATATGTAGGAATTTATAAGATATGTTAATGACATTTAAATTGTATCCGGACCACTTTCAAAGAAATTCGCAAAAAAAACATTCTTATCTCAACTCTTTTCGATATCTATTGATCAAAATATAATGCAACTACGATGTAATATTTAACGATTATTATCGACTTAATAATAAGGTTTCATATATTGTCTTTTACGTGACGCATGTCTATAATTAATAAACGTTTTGATTTGATTTGACTTTACCTGAAAATAAAAACCAGTTTAAGCTTTTTGTTAAAAATAGTCACAAAAAGTAAAAAAAAACACAATATACCTATCCCTGTAGTATACTTTACATAATATAACAAAAAATAATTGAATAATAATAAATAATACTTACTACTGGTTTCGTATTGTTATGCAGAACAACGTTACCTCGGTGATCCAAGAGGCAGAGGGAGCCACCTGCGCCTAACTATATGCAACATAAGTTATACATAGCATAAAGCAAGAAAGAAGTTTTAAATGGTTTTATACATCTATTATATGGAAAATTAAATGTCACAGTAACGTTATATGTAGTTCTATAAGTATCTGAATATGAAAAATCTTCTGCCGTTACTTTAAGGTTTAATCGAGTAATATAACTAGGTATATCCATTCGTGAAGGTACATTACAGTCACAAAAAGGATAGCTGGACAAAGCAGTCTAGTCAAGAAAATCTTTAAGTGAAACATAAGCAGGGCATCGGCGTCAAACATTATAGGTAATTCACAAGAGAGCAACAGACTTACCAAATAATAAGGCAATATAAGTTTTAAATGATCCAGTGGAATATCGACACCAGCGACACCTAACAGTCTATTTACAGGATACTGAAAAGAGAAGAGTTAATAGAAGATGGGTAGGTGCAGCTTAATTGAAATGACGGAATACTGAGAAAAATTAAATCTTCTTTTTAATTGATCTTGACTTCACGGATTAAAAAAATATTCTATTATACTTTATATCTTAAACATAATTAACTAAAATGAAAGGAAATGTGTGTTGTTATTAAGATAATAATGATTTGTTTTGTTGATTTATAGGAGCATAAATAAAATAGTAATCATCAATCAATTATTTTATCTTGATAGTTTCTATGTGTCTAAAGTACCTATTTACTAACATAATTAATCAATTAACTATATTTTGAATGTCCATATTACTGTTAAAGTAGACAATAGTTTCAAGTGTTCGGTGAATGTTCAAAGAAATATTAGTTGTTTGTGGCAGATTATTAATCATACATACCGTTCGTGTAGAGTTCCTTTGCTTTTCCTGTAATCAAAAACGATAAAAATCAGTGAGACATTTATCAGATTTACGACTTAATTTAAATTAAAAATATACGTGTTGTGAACTGCTATCGTTGCAAGATATATATCGTAATTGTATCAGTTAAATTTTTCCACATAATTATTATAGAAATTATTTATTGAATTGGAAAAATGTATTCGATTAGATTCAAAATCTTTCTAATTATACAAAATACATAAAATCACGGATTTACTTCTTTTTCTCGTCATTTTAATCAAAAGGCTCTTAATGTAAAATGATTTTATTCATTCGAGATCATAATATCTATTATTTAGTTTTTCATCCAGAATTTTTTAAACGTCTGCCCCGTCTGCCCTGGCTTCGCCCGTGGTACATATTTACGTTTTCTCTACATAAGAACCATCCTCGTACTTCAAGGAATATAATAAAAAAATAATTATCGAAAACGGTTCACGCGTGATGCCGTGGCCAAGGAAACCGGGTTTCATTTTTATATACGTAGGTATATAGATTGTTATATAGATAAATTAACAACATTTTTCTCACCTCATCTAACATAATTGTGATGTTCTGAAATAAAAAAAATCAAATTAAATTAAAACAATTTAGGCAGAATCTTATAATTATAACATGCATAATTCATAAGCATAACAGTAAAGTAGTAGATACCTCAGATGTAGTACTCTCGAAAACAGGCACAGCGACGCTCACTTGTAATCTATAGTTCATGTCTTCTCCTTCGTAGTATTGACCTTTTTTGTCCTAGAATTCATTAATTTTTAATTGTAATAGGATATTAGAGGGGAGACAAAAAAAAGCAAAAAATATATTTTTTTGTTTTAGTAAGTATTTAGCTATAGTAGGTAAGGTCATGTTGAGTACAGATTTGTGTTAATTTTTTCCAGAAGAGTTGCCTCTTTATACTCACTAATTTATACATATTATGCGCTCCATCGTTGCTAACGTCTTTCAGGAATTTTTCTTTGTTCCTTCTCAATTGTTTGTACCGATATACTTGTTCTGCGCTTTCTTTTTGCTCCCAATGAAATTCTCCACGTCTTGGGTCCTAAAATAAAGCTTAAAATTAGTTCCTTAGCTATGGAAAATTAATGAGCTTTTGAATTGATCTCCATTTAATAGTTTTTTGTCTTATGCAATATCTCAAATTCTCCCTGCATCATGTCGCATAAAAATAAAAATCAAACATAGAAAGTATGAAATATTACAACTGACTCTTTGATAGCGAATTGTGATATCACAATGATACATAATTATGATGATATGCACCTGCTTGTTTACTACATCATATTATGATTATGGATAAATCAATATATGTCCGACCTGCTAAATCCTTAGTGTCCTTTAAACAAAGCTTTTGCTCTTGGGTGTTCCTCAATGAGAAATTCAAAATAAACCAATAATAAATGGGATATTACCTCAATATGCGCATAAACGTCGCTATACACCCTAAGGCGCTTCTTTCGCTGCGCCACAAGCGGCCGTTCCAGCACCCGTAGGATCTTGATCACCTGTTCTGTGACGTCAGAGTGCGTGATGAATTCCGCGAAGTAACCATCGCGCTCACAGCTCACTGCGTCACCGTATAGACGTGTGTAGTCACGTAAGCCGTTCAAATCGTGGAGCCACATCACAAATAGCCTATAAAAAGTTTTCTTTAATATAATAGGCTAGACTTAAAATTTTTCTGTAATGAAATTAGGTTAATTTGAGTGCTGAGAGCGACAGGTAGAGTCTAGGCAGAATAATAAAATGGGTATAAAATTACGACTCTACATTTTTCATGCCTCAAAGAAACTTCGGTTAGCATAATACCAAAAAACGGTCATGATTTTATGTTTAAGTAATTGTTGTCTGGATAATTTTTATTTGTCATACCTTATTTTACCTTCAGGATCGAGTTGACGCATTAAAGTAGTGTAATTATAATACAGACTGTCGGTGACTAACACAATAGCTTGCTGGCAAGCCTGTGGGCGGTTCAAATGTTTCTGTTTCTTTAACAACTGTACAGCGTATGCTAGAGCATCTCCTATTAATGATTCGTTTACCATTTTCTGTAACTTAAGTGCTGACATCATAGCCGCTGAGTTCACGTGATTTGCCTTAAATATATATTATATAAAAAAAAATGTTATGTGAATGTTTAATATTTTTAAGTCCAATTGGTTGTTTCCGTGGTCTTATTATTAAAACAATACTTACTGGGACGAGCTTCTCGTTAAAACAGCTTATAGGCGATTCTACAACTAAGTGAAATCGTAATACGTTTACTTGATCATCGTCTGTGAGTGCATTTAGTAGAGTGGATGTGAAAATCTCCGCTGTAATAAATAAAGTTACATAAAACTCAGAAAAAAATGGCCTAATTAAAAAGTTATTTTAATTAGGCCAATTTATATTTAGACATTACAGCTATAATCTTATAAAAATATTGTTGGATATTTGGAAGTGAAACTTCTTTAGGCGCGTTGAGAGTAAAATTTCAAGGTCGCGTCATGGCAACACCGTCATGTCACATATTGTAATACTGTGGTCATGTCATGGAGTAAGGCGACGATTTTGGTATCTATAAAACTTGCTAAAGAAGTTTTACTTCGGACACGTGTGCTCGGCATACACGCTGTTTTTTATAGGAATTTAAATTTCACCAATGACTTGATTAGAAGAGTTGTCCATAGATCCCGATGCATCAAGTAGTATGAGCACATCCCGTGGCGCCCCGCTAGCGCTCACATACCACGGCCGTAGGCGGCAATCATACACGTCTTCAGCCTCCACGTTTAGGTTGTATAGACTCTGCCATAGTGCAGCTTTAATACAAAATATATGATGAATGATTTACAGATCATTGCAGCCAAAAAGTGAAATATAGAGCCACGCATTATAGGCTCTAGGGCTGCAATCTTGAGCGACACACAATTTAGTTTTTCGCTCTTTTCGCTTTTTTTACATTCTAGGCGACATTGAAAGGTAATATCAAAAAGTGAAGTCCCATGTCCCCAAGTGGGGTAAGGGGCAGATGCATTATGCATAGATCTGTTTCACTGATCGATTTTTCTTTAGGGACAAGTAGGTGATCAGCCTTCTGCGTCCTGCCAGACCGAGACATTTTTTTTATTATTAGTCTTCACCGGGAGTCGAACCCAGGACCCCTCGGTTCTACGCTCACGAGTCAACCACTGTACCAAGGAGGCGGTCAAAGGTAATATCAGGAAAATCATAAAATATAAGTTTACTAGGAAAGCTTGTAACAAAACAAACAAAATCATATGGTTGCAATTTCATTAAAGTTAAGTAATATTTTTTTTTACAAACTGTTATTTTCATAGACCGTTTCATAAAGCTTTTTAAAACCCTTTTATATCATCATAATCTTACCAGGATAATGTCTTAGGAAACCTTTAGCACTGCACATGTACCTACTGGAAATCAAGGGTAACGTCTTGAGCGTAGTTCTCACGAAAGGTAGGTAGTAGACCTTCAGACCAATAAAGATGTTGCTGGACACGAGGGTCTGACAAATAATCGCATGTATCATTATCGATTGACTAAGTACATATTAAACATGTTGTTAAAATAGAGTTGTTCAAATATATGGTTAATTGCTTCAATTTTCGAACAGAAAATAAGCCATGAATAAGTCGTTATATTTTTTCACATTGCTGAATAGTTAGTACCTAGGAATATAAATAAACTAGTGGTCCGCCCCGGCTTCGCCCGTGGTACCTACATGTTTAAACTATCCTATCTCTCAAGTTGGATCGAACTGCACATGGTGTGCGAATTTTATTATAATCGGTTAAGTGGTTTAGGAGTCCATTGGGGACAAACATTGTGACACGAGATTTATATATATTAAGATAAATGTGTCTTTTTTTTTTTAACCCTAAAATGTATTTAAAGGCAGACACAATTTTAACATGATATTTTCAAGAATAATGTATCCATACATTTTATATTTTTATATATTTACCGCAAGCAAATACTTCAGCGACGACGTGCACACTGCTCGTCTCCAAGGAAACCCGGGCGTTGAAATGGGAACTGCTATGTAGCTTCACTTTGTTCAGGCTTTTACATGATGTCGACATCTCCCACATGCTTTCAGTGGGCTCAGCTTTTTTTAAAACATCTAAATCCTACAAATACTAGATTCTTAATACTCTTATAGAACAAAATTAGTACCTACCTATCTAATTAACTTATTTTGATCTTCACTTAAAATATACGTATTACAATGTGCATATTCTAAGTTGTTTTTAATATTACTTTTTCTAAGGTTTATGTGACTTTGAATGATAAGTGTTATCATTTTAATTGTCTGCACAATAATTTCGTAAGGTTGAAAAATGAAAATATAGACAATAGGAAATGATTGAACCTGTAAGTCTGAGCAAGTTCCGTAATAAATTGAACTAGTTATTCTAGAATTAACGATCGTTAATGAAGGCGCCAAGTAGGCGCTTGACCTTGTTAACTGCAAAACAAATAGATATATATAATTATAGAATGAAGGCGATCAATTATTTTGTATTAATATCCATTAATTGATATTATTTGACATAATATTATAAGTCTACAATAAATTTCAGTTATATACATTTTTACTTTTTAATGTCTTAATAAACTCACCACACTGTGATCAAAAGTGTAATTTAAAGGTGGTTGTATTTTATTTTCTAGATTATACGTCGATAACTCCTCAGCCCGTCTCATTATAGCTTCAGCGGCTTTAACTCTTCTATCTAAAAGGTCCTCTAAAGCCTTCGCAGCTTTCTCTAATATATCGGTTCCATTTCGTAGTTCAATTTTTGTATCAGAGAACCCTTTTGATAAAACGTCTCTACGAACAACCTTTCTTTCTACTTCATATAGGCGCTCGTGTATTTCGTATGCCCATTTTTTGATCCTTAAAGAAACATGTTCGTTTGATAATCAAAAACAAATAATATCCAATAAATTGTACTAAGAAAACATCTGGATAATAAGTTTTTCATCATAATAAAAGTTAATGTGTAGTAAAAAAAGTCTACAACTTACTGTTCCTGGCTAATTATTCTTGGCATGTTTGTCGGTTTTTTTGACATCGTATCCTTAACTTTAATATTGGTCACATTATTTATTTTCAATGAAATATTTTTGGCTTTGCTTTTGTTTAGCAATATGTAACTTTGATGTTCCTCGAGCGATTTTCTAATACCGTCGTCATAATTTTTATTCACACCTTTTGCTTCGATAAATGTAACTAGATATAATAGAATAAGGAATAGGTATAAATTCATGTTAAATATTGTTATTGTTGTTGTTTTGTTTATGATGGAGTTCTGTAGTTTGTGTTAACAGCGCGGTAGGTAGAAGCGAACTGCGCGCAGCCTCTCATAATCACATCTGAAGATTGGCTCCCGCCCGTCTGGCGTCAAGTCGCCTCCTACCGCTAATATGAGCTTTTAAGGGATGTTTTTCTCGTAAATTGTAGCAATGTTGCTTGCAAATTGCTGTTAAAAGGCCGTTCATTGATACTAAAGCAGCTTTATTGTTCGTTGTATTTTTTGTATATTTTATTGTGAATATTCAGGTCAGTATCGGAAAGTTTAAAAGTACCTACTAGTAAATTATAACTTACAGCGCATCAATAAATAAATAAAGCTCCACTTTATTTATTTAAGCTTTCCGCCTGCGGCTTCGCCCGATTTGTCTAAAACCTAATACATGCGATAATTACTGTGTGTCTTCTCTAATTCTCTATGCTGCTAACTGAGAATGCAATGTGAGCAACATACGGGAAGTAATTTCAATATTAAAGAACATAACACTATTCTCAATAGTATAAAAATAATCATATTTGAAGAAGTAAAATAATAGTTACTCTTTTAAAGTATTAGATCTCTCGAGTGGGTACTCATAGTAACTTAATTAGATATTCCTGTTAGTCAACATAAGTAAGCACTTAATTCTGAAGAGCTTCTTCGATAATATTCGGTATAAAATATCCCTAATTGTATCGTTGGTATCATACAATCGAAAGGACTGAAAGATGAAAGGTATGTATCAATATAAAATAAACCACGCAATAATTTATTTTATGAGTCTGAAATTTTATTTTATCTGTATAGAGTACTAAGGTAATAAGCTATTGGAGTTCCGAAAAAATAACTTCCAGTCCATCTGTGAATTTATTTAATTTTTATAACTCTAGGCTCTACAGTATAGGCTCTACGTAATAACAGAAGTATATTATAATCTGTATTCATACGAAGCAAGAAAGAAAAGGCGGGGTGGGTAAGCAATAAGTACGAATTCGGCAACCTATTGTTATTGTTGAGATCAGAAATTAAAAGCTGTATGGACAGACTACAACTGAAGTTAAATATTTATATTGAAGGGGAACTTGTTAAGGCGCGTTGAGAGTAAAATTTCAAATCATGGAGTAAGGTGACGATTTTGGTATCTTTGAATCTTGCCAAAGAAGTTTCACTTCTGATACTTGTGCTCGGCACATACGCTCTTTTTTATTTATTTTCTTTAATTGATTTTGTTAAATTAGCTGTTGCAGGATTAGTAATGCTGGCAGTGGTTGCTGCGGCAGCATGCGAATGCCCACTAGACGGCACAGAGCTGTACCTTCGCCATGAAGACTGCGACAAGTTCTACCAGTGTACCCATGGCCAAAAGGTTGAAAGGAATTGCCCAGATTATCTCCGTTTCAACGAAGAACTATCACTGTGCGATTGGCCACGAAATGTGGATTGCGCTGGTAGAAGGATACCAGTTAGAACCACTCCCGTAGATTGATTGATTCGTCTCGGCTCCACAACTACTTTTCTACAATTTATCATGTAATAATATATTTTATAATGCATTCATGAGTGTGTTTTATTTTAACCATCAAGATAGGGAATATTACCTACTATCAGTAAAGATCTGGATAATCATTAATTTTTAAAAAGATTGAAATAACTATTAACTAAGTTAGCAAATTTTCAACAATAATGTGTTTGCAAGGTGTTTGCATATTTTGCATAAGTAAGTTCTACGAACTAAACTTTACGAACGCTTCTAAAGAACAGAACCTCATACCGCAGACATTCGTGTTCAATTTTAATTTTTAAGTAAGAAAAATCGTTGGTAAATAAGTAAATGCTGACAACTCTGATTAATTATTAATAATTAGATTTTTGCAAAAAAATTGCCAATTTTAGTCGAAATTTGTAGTTTTTTGACAAGAATAAAGATCCTTATTATCCAATGCCTTATGTTATAGGCCAATGCATAAAATGTAATAAAATTGCCAATGTAATAAAATTTATTCGTAACTATAACACGTTAATTACAAAAGTATGTGAATGCTGATTGAAAGGCTGATGAAGATGCATATTATGCCTTCAGTCTTGCATTCATAAGCCACAATTAAAGGCAGCCTATGAATTTGAAAACAGTTAAATTGTTCAATATGAATAAACACTTTTGAAAGAGTAATCATCGTGATTCTTGATGATTCTTTTCGAATCAGCGAAGAAACGGGCCAAATCAGTGGTAAGATAAGGTGGTAAGAAAAAAAATTTTCAAAACTACAAACTACAAACTACTAAAAACTATACTTTCAAGATATAATTTGCAGGGAAATTTTCGATAAGGAATTAAAAATAAAAATCGAAATATATTATATAAATTTATTTAAAAATATGAAGAGATAAACATACAAATATGCCTTTATTTCAATATATAATGTTATTAAATACTAAAAATGAAAATTACCAATATAAAGCTTACAATTACTTATACATTAAAGAGCGTTGTTGGTATGAGTTAATGTTTTTATAAACTATAAATTGCCAACAACTTTTGGATCGATATTTGTTCGAAAATGTTGTACAATAAGATTAATTTATAGAATTTATCAATGTAGGATTATTCTCTCTCCACATTTCACGTTTTGCGGCCAGTCGCAGTATGTTTTGTGAGGATTGTATAAAAGTATTCCAGGACATTTCTGCGTGACTGGTACACCGTGATCGCATGTGTAGAATTGATTACAGATTTCGTGAGCAATCAAAACACCAGTTGAATCTTTTTTCGCGCAGATAGAGGGGGCTTCAGCGGGATTACAATTGCAGCTTCCATTGTCATTATTGTCGTTTCCACCGTTGTCGTTTCCACCGTTATTGCCATTGTCGTTGCAGTCTGGGATCACTCTGTCTCCACATTCTACGTTCTGGGGCCAGTCGCAATATTCTTTGTAAGGATTGTACAAAAGTGTTCCAGA
>CAJQZM010040222.1:5220-30734 GCA_907164665.1 Colias nastes | reverse complement strand
TATCGGATTCCTACATCATAATCATAGCCATGCCATATTTCTATAGTTCTGTAGTAGTTTGGGCTTTATTTATTTATAGATAGATAAAGTACCTACACATATAAAAATATACTTTCTAGTACAAATTGAAGTTTATTGTGATGGAAAAAAGCGTTTAAGTAATGATTTATGTACTTTTCTAGAATCTCTACTGTATGTCCATGATAGGTAGCCTGTTATTGAGGAAGCTCACTCGATTAAAGCCGATAAAAAAGCGTTGCAAAAAATAAGTAGTGACAACAAATGCGTTTTGTCATTTAATATCTCTTGAATGTATCGTTATACCTACAATACAGGCTTTTATTTAATATTTTTATAAATCACAAGAAAATTGAAATTCCAAACATGACTCTACAAAATGTATTTATAGACTAAGTACATATTTTTTCCTTCACTACGAACAAAGTGCTAAGGCATTCTAATGAGTATTTCGTTTCTACAAAAGAATTTATGCATGAAGGTTGTATTAAAAACAAAATCCTAACTAACAGTAATTGCGTCAAAGTGGAAGAATGCTTTACACTCGTTTAATTTGAAAAACGCGAAGGGGGTTGCGAGGTCAGCTGAGTGGGCTTACTCCTCCCGTACCTAATAGGTATATACGATACGATCTTATGAAGTGCGCAGTCGAGTTTAGTTGTAGTAGTTGACTGGGTGCCTTGTGAGGTGGTACTCGTCAAAACTTTCCCTCAAAGCCTCGTATATTTGATCAATGGCATTCTAAATATACATACCACGCATCATGGGCTGCACTAGCAGCGCTCCAAATATGGCTGATATACAAACTAATGCAACAGGTATTAAACAATATATCTCGAGCACTTTTGTTACAGTTATACCACATAGACAATAAATATTCCCAGTGATTTTCAGTCTTAATAATAGCTGAGAGTCTAAGACCGAAATATCCTTTAATTTTTGTTCAAACCAACGAGTAGGTACCTAAGTTAATACTTACTTTATACATACTAAATGAATTTCAATTCGTAATGTAGGTACTTATTATACCTACCTGCCAAGGAAACTAATGTCACTTTCATATGTAGAATATAATATACGTTACTTATAGAAATGTTTTATATATGCAATAACCATTAATAGTGTATTAAATAACATAGTAGGTACCTTTATACTTATTATAATTGACTAAGTGAATATGAGTAAAACCTTGATGCTAAATTTACCATTTATAGCCATTCGTGGCGGCGAGATCCAATCTGAATTAGATATTATGCAAAGTTATCCAACCCATTAGATACGACTTTTTTTTATTTTTTACTTCTAAATGTCATTCGTATGTACATGGAGAATTCGTTTTATTTGAAATATTTTTTATACTTATATGAATATGAATATCTTTAGTTATTTTAAAGTTTCTCTCTCCCGCAAAAATCAATCCCAATAAAACAATTTCACATCGTGATAGGTCTAGTTACTAGTTATAATAATAAGGCAACGTGTACACGTGTTCTGTGCGTTATAATATTCGTAAATATTAAATTAAATGGCACTATTGCGGTCGTTTTTCTACTAGGAAATGTTAACTGCCATGAACGTGGTTGTCGGAAACAGTATCGCCTGTAATAACTTACCACCCCATACTACTATCTGCGGACATACTTACCACTTTTTCTTATCGCAAGGAGATGCTAAGTTTTTGCACATTTCCTTTTATAGCATGTCTTTCGCGTTTATAACTTTATACCTACATATAAGTTAACTACAAAAATAAAAAATTTATCTTCGAATCGAAGGGGTTTTGGTTTTTTCTTCTACTAATTATAAAAGTAGAGAATAAATTAAATCATCTTAATATATTAAGGATATAATTCTTCAAAGACTTCCACTCCATACCTACAAAGCAAAAAAGTACGTATTTCAACTACGAAAAATCTATTTAAAAGTGTGATACTGAGTGTCACTCTATAATATTGAGTGTCATTTGCTAACATAATGTAATTATTCTTGAAATATTAAACGTGAAGGAAATATTCACTCAAGTATACAGGTTGTCCCACTATTGGTAGACTAAGCGCGAAGGGACTTGTAGTTTTGCATGCACTGATCACGTAAAAAATACTCAAAAAATTTTTGCTAAATTTTTCCTGAAAATCCATGTTTTCGTCTCTAGCTCGGTGCAGCCGGCATATACCGCTTCGCAAATGTGAGCATTTTGTCTATGAAAACATAATCTTAAACGATAGCTCACCAGCTGGTGGCAAAGTTGGGCGGGTTGCTTGTTATGGGCATATAGAGTTTTAAGAATTCATCTATTAAAAAAAAATGCGTCTGGAATTTTGTATGTTTTACGAACTCAGCGTATGCAAAAGCAAAACTATAACCTCCTTTGAGCTTAGTATATCAACAGTGGGACACCCTGTATATTTATAAAACGGTTAGTTATAAAACGATATCCCTAAAGTCATACGATATAAATAAGGTAGAATTATTACATCATTGGTAATTATAATAAAATGAAACTAAAAACCACTTTACAATAACATAGGTAGTAAATAAGGCAGAGTAGAGTAGAGTTAACGGGTACCTTCTAGGGGAGCGCGCTCATTGTTGACCACATCTTCCCCTAAAGCCGGTAAAATTCCAGCGATTCCCTATTTTTTCATAAAAAAAGCTAGAAATATCGATTTACCTCTGCTTATCCGTGGTTTTCTTCATCTGGCGTAAAGAAAACTAAGTTTTATTATGTGACGAGTTAATATTATTTTCGTATTATAGTACACTACGTAATTAGTTAGTTAGTAACTGTTGATAGCAAAGTAACAGCTGTAGAAGAAATGCCTGCTTGCTAAATACAGTAAAAACGATAGGAACTTGCGGCCAAAAATAGCGCTGTGTGTTTGTATCGTAAACCTATTACTTCTTGATATTCGTGGTGCTTGATAGACACTAGACACCTAATCTTGTCTGACACACGTCTGACACGGCAATTACTAAGTATTGATTTCGCACATAATACATACCTAAACAATTAATGATAACTACCTATATCTATCACTGAGTTTAGAAAATTAGTTAAATTTAAGTTTTATAGCTAGCTAGGATAGCTTTAGGATTAGTTGTCCCTATAATTATGTATCGTCTTTTTATTAAAATCAATTAACTTTAATCAATTTACTTCAATATTGCAAAATCTTTAGGTACTTTGTGAATTTTTTTTAAATAATTTAGTAAGTAACTACCTGGTTTTTACTTAGAGCATTTAAGTTGTTTTAATGCTTTAGGGGTTTTTAAACGCATACTTTAACTTTCAGAAGAAACAAAAGTACAAAAGGACAATGAAATAGACAAAATGAGCTCGGAGAACAATGTTGATATAAAGTTTGAAAGTAAAAATAATATTGAAGCGCTTCCTTCGTGTGATACTTTTACGGAAAATATACAATTAGCTAGTAATAGTAATTCTACAGATACTAATCATGATACGGAAGGAAAAGTAAACGGTAAGTATGGATCTTTTATTTATATATGTTTAAAAATAGCAACCCAAAGAGTAATTGCTATGCAAAATGGAAGTTTTATAGTCCTCAAAAGTCAAAACAATGGTTAGAATTTCATTGTCTGTTTGTTCTTTATAACATTTATATTTTATATGTTGATAAACCAATGTTGGGTTCAACTACATTTTACAGGCTACATTTTATTGTAAATTGTTTTTTATGGAGTGACTCCAAAAATTAATTAATGATGAACTAACCTATGTTGTTAAAATATGAGCTGTAGGATCTTCTAAATATATTTTTTTTGCTATACCCTCATCAGTCGTAAAAAATGTTATATATGAAATCCCCGAAGTAAATGTATACTTACCTAAGTATATATATACCTATGAATATCTGTATATTATATTTATCTGAATCTTTATTTTATAAAACACACTAGTTAATAACACCTAATAAAATAAAGAAGTTCAGAGTATAATTATTTGCCTACACTCTAGAATAATTTAACAAAGGTTACATTTTAAACTTCCAAAAGAATTTAAATTATGTAAAACAAAACAAAAGCGTGGTGCTATTTGCTATTTAAAGCAAGTATTTAGATATGCAAAACCTAACAATAAACATGCCTTATAATGAATGTACCTAGTCGTTAGGTTTATTAAAATATAGTCGGCGAAACTTTCATTTTATGGGACTCCTTTGTTCACTTTTAAACGAGTTAAATTATAATTTTGTTTCGAAGGTGAAGTTTGAATTTGCTAGTAAATTGCGTGACTGCTCTATTGTCTGCTATAGTGTAAATGCCTTAGATTAAGGATTGGTCTCCGCGCGCGCGCTACCGCGCGCGGAGACCAATCCTTAATCTAAGGTAAATGCTTTCTTTTCGTATGAACTTGTGATCAAGTTACTAAAGTAAATTAATATGTACTTCTTTACATATTATATACTAATCACTGGCTTAGGTACTAATAAAATAATAGCACACTTTATTAGTACCTAAGCCAGTGAAGATTTTTAATTAGTGAAGATTTTTTTTGATGGAACTTAAAATTGACTAGGTTTTCAACCTTAGCGCGCCCGCGTTGTTCATAAAAAAACTTAAAAAAATATATACTTATGGCCTTACTAATAAAAAGTTAAACAATGGATAAATTTCTACCATTTTCAACCATAGCTGTGTCCTGCTCTTGCTCACATGAAACGTCAATCATAAAAACAAGACAGGTTATTGCAATAACTAATCCAAGAACTAATCCATTGCATAGCGAATGGGTAACATTTTATTAGTAAGATCGTATCACACAAACTACAACAAAATACAACATAGTTATAAAACCTTCCCATTGAACACTTTAATTTTTATAAAAAAAATGCATTCAAGTCCGTTGCGCAGAGTTTTTATAAGTATATATAAGTATCTATTAGGTTGTATACGTAGTATATTATTATTAGTCTGTGCTATAGGGTACCTACATAGAGACAGCCGGTGAAACTTGTGATGATAAAAGTGGAAATATCACAAAATGCGTAAGTTGTCGTATGAAGGTCCGCCTTATGGTGACCGACACGTTTAGTCAAAAAAAGTCTTATATAAATGTACCGACTATTAACTCCCCATGATATCGGACCATTACACGACCGGTCGGTAACCTCAAGTTGAACTTGTCCTTTGATTAAAGAAATATTTTCAAGGTATATTTTTGTCGGCTACCTACTAAACGCTCTATAAACGCAATACTGTTATTAGTTTAAATCCTTATCTCAGGCTATAATTTTGAGAAAGTAGGTTTCCCCATTAATGTTTTATTAGATTTTCTTCTATGTAACAACTAACAGCGTAAGTAGGCCCGCCCACATAAGAGAGGAATATTAAATGACACACATAAACTTTTCCTTGCAACAGACAAATGCCATCGAGAATTTTCCTGATGATCTAAAATTTAACAATAATCGCTAATGAAGACATGTTAAAAATATATCTACGTTTTGAGTGTCTTTAAACACGTAAATGTAAAAATAAAAACAAACCTTTTGCGTGACATCAACGAATTGTTGTAACTCGTATGGTAATTATCACGACAAATAGGCCAGTGACTGGATTCTGGAACGTTTCCAAATCCAAATCAGGGTGCCATTTAGAGTTGGTTTAATTTGTGGGCTATATAGAAATTAATGTAGTTGTATTGTTATAGACTTTTAATAAAAAAAAAACATTAACTTCATAGTCTTTCATAGTAGGTACTATTAGATTTTTGAGTACATGTTTTAAATAGGTGTGATTGGTATATAAATTTTATTCTATTTTTAATAGGCACGGACAGACAGTGACAGCGACTTTGTTATAAACCATGCAGTGATTACAATCCATACTAGGTATTTAATATTATAAAGTAAATCTTTCTGTCTGGCTCTCTTCTCCACGCATGGGCCACTGAACCATACCATATTAAAGGACATATTATATTAAATGGCATTCAAATGCTGTATACATACAACTATTTTTTTAAAGAATAGAAAATTTCAATCACGAGGTGGGATTCGAGCCTGCGTCTTCCGCGCCATTCCGGGGCGACGCGGACGCCTGACCAACTCGGCCACCCGTGATCCACTAATCGAATTTATTCTACTCATTAGGTTTTAGTTTTATGAGTCTAACCCCAACACCCTGCACCATGACAGCTTTGTTCAGGCATTGCGACGGAATGGCGGAAGGACGGAAACGCGGGTTCGAAATTCGAATCCCGCCTCGAGTGATCGATTTTTCTATTCTTTAGAAATTTTATATATAAACGGGTTTTCCGTTTACTATGCGAGTGAAGCCGCGGGCGAAAAGCTAGTATCGGTAGGGTCTAATATCATAATCTACTTATTTATTATCAGATTTGGATGGAAACGCGCCGTTAGAATTCAAGATTCATGACAATCAAAATGGCCAGGAAAATAAAATTACAACATTCAAAGAGGTAGCAGATATTGTCATAGTCAATAAAATACTTGAACATACTCGTATTGAGGATATAAATGAGCTTCCCAGTAACGAGGAATGTGTCGATGAAAATATACCGACCGAATCTGTGGAGGTCGATGAGCCGTGCAATCCAGAAATTGTAACAAGTCCCTTAGAAGAAATAGAAATTACGTGAGTTTCACTTTCTTTTAATGTTTACTCTTAATTAACTAATGCTAGTAACAAGAAAATCCATATTTACATTTTCTCGAAAGAAAAAGACTAACATATTTAAAAAACAAAATAAAACAAGGCGCTAGAAAGCATAGGGTATATCCAAAATATTTATTCGTAGATATAGATACATACTTACTACTTATAATATTCCATTGAGATAATAATTTTCAATGTGGACGGAGAATGAATAGGTATTAGCTGTACCTCGTTAATACTTTGATTATCTAGTTACATAGTAAGTATGTATATCTAATTTTTTTCTATTTTTTAAGGGAAGAAGATAGCAAACCTATAGAACACGTAAGTCCAAGTCAGTCGGAATGCAGTCGATCAACTCGATGGGAGGCTTTAGCTGACATTGCTGCGGAACTGCCTCCGTCTCTTGCAGTTGATCCAGTCACGGGTCAGATTTATACTCTTTCTAAATAATAGTGATGGTTATAACTTATAACCACAAGAAAATATATCAAAAAAACACACAAATGGTAATCTGTGACACCAAATAAATTAGTACGATTAATACCGTTTATATTATCTGCTCCTAAGACCTAAATAATATATTGGGTTCTTTCTCACATATATGTATTAACAATACTATTAATTTAAAATGTATTGAAATTTGAAATACTTAACTAAAATTATGTATGTTGACTTTACTTATTCAACGAGATACATACATTTTGTGAATAATACATCTAAACTGAAAAAATTTAAATTGTCGCCACAGTCTTATTAAATCATGAATCTTGGTCACCGTAAGATTGTAATACAGGATTACAATTTATTATTTATCTTGCGTGATAGCAAACTGTAAAAAATTGTGATATTTTTATTTAGACAATAACGCGGCTATAAAGGGTTACTTGTAAAACACCAGCAACCTCGCAGGTAGGGTTGCCAGATGGCCGGGATTTCCGGGATTGTCCCGGAATTTTGCGTGCTGTCCCGTGTCCAGTAATTTTACTTTACTGTCCCGGAATGATAAAATACTAGTTTTTTACAAAGTTACTACGGCTGCAAATGTCAAACCCAACATAGCGTTCTCGCGCTGCGCTGCGTTAGGTGAGCGAGGCTCGCTTCGCTCGACGAGTCGCCATCCGCACTCTCTTAGTTTTTTATATTAGATAATAAATGATGATTATTATCTACAAAAGTTTTAGTAATCGTTATAAAGTGCTCAATATTTGTTCTCTATTTTATTTATGTTACAAAATACCTGATGTTGATTTTCTATCAAAGTTTAATTGATATGTTATAGTCAAACACCGAAGCTCGGGCACTCATAGGTTAGACTGAACAATCCTCAGGTCTAACATAATGACTTGGTCAAAGCCCAAATAAATGTAATATTTCGGCCTTTTACTCTATCCTGCGCCATCTCTTGCCAGTTTTCGATTTGGAGGGTGCGCAGGTCTTTGGCGAATTCGTCTTTCCAGCGGTATCTAGGACGCCCAACCGGACGGCTGGCTGATGATGCCAGATGGCTGTCCCAGGTACGCTCGTTTCGCTGCTCGATCTTCCCCCATTCTTTCTACATGGCCGAGCCATCGGAGTCTTTGCGATTTGATCTCACCGATGATATTTGGCTCAACCATTAGGTCTTCAAGTTCCAGGTTTTTTCTCCTCCTCCGAATTCCTTCTTCTGTTGACACTGGCCCGAAAATCTTCCTTAAGATCTTCCTCTCAGTGACTAGGAGCTTGCCTTCTTCTTTTTGTGATAGTGTCCATGTCTCACAGCCGTACATTAATTGATTTGGAATATACGAAGGTTAATTTGTAAGATAAGGTATGAAAAAATAATATTTTTAAATCTTATTGTTTGTTTAAATAATTTATTAAGTAATTTAAAAGGAAACATTATAATTTTTCTGACATGGTGAGGTATTGTCTTTAATGTTTATTGTTTAAATAAAAAATTAGATCGACGACTGACTGAGTTTTGCAGTCGCTTCTAGAATTGACCAAACCAAAACAGAACAATTTACGGTCGACGTTTGACTGAAAAGTTAGGAGCTCCTAGGTTTGAGTAAAAATACTTCAGACAAAGGGCGAAATTCAAATGTATTTCGAGGATTGCCCGATGGCTTTTGGCAAACATAAGATAAACCAGTCCTTCCGCGAAGAAATTATGTTTCGAGATTTGACTATAACAGATAACTGAAAGAGTAAGTATTTCAGTTTCTATTTTAAGTTCATTTGTCATATTTAGGCCTTGAAAGTTACATATAAAAGTTGAATTACATTTGTATTTGACAGTTTAAGAAAGTAATTAATTTTTTTTTTTTTTAAAGTATTTTTTTTTTATCATCCAATACTTCTAGGTAATTCCTACTTAGTTTAGCCTTGGACTAAAGACTAAAACTCTGATTCTGTTCGGGGCCCCAGAAATGTCCCGGAAATGATCAGCCTGGATCTGGCAACCCTACTCGCAGGACAAGATAGCTAACATCAGAAGTAACAACATATTTTGTTCTCCGACTATTGGCATAACGCATTATTTTTAAATGATTTTTTAAGCTTTTATTGTACTCTCTTAACATTTGTAAGTCTATGTTCTATTCATTATCGAAAGGACGACGCGACGCCCCCTTCCCCCTCTCGTTCTATAAAGGTTTATGAAAAACCTAGATGCACAGCTCTCATATTATAAGACCAACGCGCGAAAGTGGCGGTAACCCTCTCCAATTTTATTTTCGATGTTGTAGTTATCTTTTAAGCATATATACTTAGTTTCTCAAATATTCAACTCTAAGCGAAATGCTTAAGGTTGTTTTTATAACGAATATTACAAAAAGCAATAAAATTTTACGACCGCTGATTGTTAAGTGGTACCTACGTATAAGGCATGAAATATGATGACTGAAATTTTAGAAAAATTCAAACAAAATCACACATTTCTTCCTTCCTATACAGGATGTCCCACCGTCCGCGTCGGTATTCTAAGCTCAATGGAGGTTATAGTTTTGCATACGCTGAGTATGTAAAAAATAGGTACTTATAAAATTCCAGATGCATTTTTTTTCAAACGGCTGCGCGAAACTAGACTCTAGAGAAGAAAACATGAATTTTTTTTGCGTAATTTTGTTGTTTAAGTATTTTTTACGTGATCAGTGTATGCAGGACTAACTAAAAGTTCCTTCGCGCTTATTATACCGATAGTGGGACATCCTGTATAAGTCATTATAATATTTTCCGTCCAATTTAGAATGCTGTGCTCATTCTATCCGGACGTTTTTGAAACGTTGATCTTGGGTTTTTTCTATGATATGCTAGGTAGGTTGTAATGCCATTCACTACGCACTAACTCGAGCCGAACCCCGAGCCGTACATCTGTCATCGTCCACACCATCACACGCTAGGGCCTAGGCTATGAACCATAGATAATACTGTTTAAATGATAAATCTATGAACCGCGCACACGCAGATTTGTCCGCAGACGCAGAGGCCGACTTGTCGCCAGTGAGCTATATTACTTGCTCTGTGCCAGTGAGCAGTGACAAATTCGGCGGATGGGCGCGCCAATAAATTGTATTTGGTAGCCATAAATCCATAATCCAATGTTTACAATAAAACGGTGACATCTATTTAATGTATTTGTGTGTAAAATGTATTAAGTTAGTTAGTTCTAATTTAAATTTTAAAGTACCTAGTTAGTTAAGTATCTAATTAAAAATTTAATAATAAAAAAGTCATAGCATTATTGTTATTAATGTGATGTATCAATTATTCAACAGTCGATCATTGTTATTTTCATTAAAATTGTTGTAAAATATTATGCATTTTATTTTTTTATCGTATTAAATGTTGTTGCTCAAACTGTTGTTTTATTAAATCAATACTAATATTATAAAGCTGAAGAGTTTGTTTGTTTAAAAAAAGAATGTCGTAGAAAAACAGCTTGAAATATTCACAGAATCTATATGTTGAATATTCACCTAAAAATAAAAAAAAGACAGAATAATTAAATGGAAATAAAAAGATATTATAAATATAACAATTGCAATTTTTCTTTGTTATTGATAATTAATGTTAAGAAGTCACCACCGCCCATTAACACTTGTAATACTGATACTTACTTAGTGTAAACAGACCATACTTTGCTGACTTTACTACTTGGCTACATCCCTATTTAACTCCCTGCTAAATGAGGGTTCTGTTTTTCGAGCATGTGTCTGTATGCTTGCTACAAGGCGCAGCTGGATAGATTTTGACTTATGAGGTGTTGCTGTCATCCTTAGAATGGTGCTTGTTCATTAGTCATACGATAATCGTAGGAATTTAACAAATTAAAAAAAAAACAAAAACAGAGAAACTTAAATTTTATTTACAATAATTACTTATTTTTAACTTTTATCATTGCTACCCCGTTGTCTGTAGCAGTACCACCAAATACAATAACAAACAGTGCAGACTGTTTAAGACTATTCCAAATAGTTTCAACCCACTTATCAATGTTAGACATATCATTTAATTGAACATCTGTTTGGTCTAGTTTTAAATGAGCCATAACAAAATTATAATCATTTACAGCGTTACTAACAGTTGATATGACATCCTCAACTGTGTCAACTGTATTCAGTTTAACCTTTTTTGGTTTGCCCTTTTTTAATTGAGCACTTAAACTGTCTTTTGCTTGTGTTAAGTAGGTATGATAGTCTCCAGTAATATTATCACAACCTACCACTAATGATGTTTTTCTTTGCTCAATAATATGGTTGAATATTGATAAGGCATATTCAGGTTTAGTTGTCATTTTAATAATATTTTCTTTGTAAGTTTGTCTATTAGTATGCACCGCATCACCAAATTCTATATTTTTACTAAGCTTCAACTGAACTAGTTTAAGTGACGCTAAAGAATCTTCAATAGAACAATGGCCATTTTTATTTGATTGAATGTCTTCATTCAAAAATTCTTTAGCTAAAGTTTTTAATTTTGGTTTTCGTGTTCTCTCTCCAGTGAAATTATATATAAGACTTGTATCAATGACATAGGGATGCATCATCTTCAAAGCATGTAAATCAAGATTAAGTGATTGACCAACTAAAATAGCATCAGGAGGTAGTAACTGTTGCAGATCCTTTTGAACATCTTCTAATCTTTTGGTGACATTTTCTAATTTTGATTTTGTAATACCTGAAAACCTAGTTAAATAATCTGTTATGTTATTGTAAGGTTTTACTAATGATTCATATATAACTTCATGTTTTTCATTGACAACAGATACTCGAGTCAGTTCAGATCCCACATTAGTAATACACATTTCACAATCTAGGCCAAACATGGGTGAGTCTGGTGTAACAGATTTGTATTCATCTTTAGACAGAACATAGTCAGAATAAATATTCTTTAGTTTTCCTTTGAGAGGAACTGGATAATTTTCTTCTATAAGCTGCCAAGTTGACAAAATTAGTTGTGTTCTAGGGAATTGATCTTTAGACTCCTTATAATTAATTTCACTAAATGAATCATTAATTGGAAACACAGCTTTCATCATAACCATAAGGTCTTTCCTTATATCAAGTGCTAAATTCATACTTCCATATTTTTGAATTATTGCTTCTTTTTCTGTTTCAGACAGTGGTACCAATGCTAGTTCTTTTACCAAAGAACCATTGTACACTGATGGTGTGAGTATTTCCACAAAATCTTCACATATTCTATTGATATTTATCATCTTTTCTTTGTATTGTTCCCAGTGCTTGATAGAAATACCCTCAATTATTAAGCAAGTAGTTTGACTTACATGATTACATTTATCTATAACATACCATCTGGGTGGTTGTGATAGATTAAGATTGCCCAATAAAGAGTGAAGAAGTAAATGTTGTATATCTGTTAAAACAAGGGGCACTCTTTCGTTTTCTATTGTTGATAAAGCAGCAGCATTTCCATTTATTTTTAATCTAAATTTAGGGATATGTGTCCTTTGACTTTTCAAATTCTTCTCTATGCCAAGAGATTTTTTTTTGTTTGTATGATGTTTATCTGAGAAAAAAAATACAAGTTTGAAATAGAAATAAAATGTTAAAATAATTAAATACATATATTTCTGCATATTGTTGATTATTACAAGCAATATTCGCATCAAATAAATTCTAAATTGTATCAAGACCAAAATCATTATACTTGTTAAGGTATAACTTACCGTCTTTATTTTCTTTACGTCTTTTTTTCTTCAGAGGTTCTTCAGAAATAGAATGAGTGTTCATTGTATAGGATCTATTTATTTTAGGTTATCAACTTTTAATATTATTTCCTATTAAATATTATATATATTTTTTTAAATAAGATACAGAAAGCAAACTATACTGCTAGTATTACTAGTAGATTTCAAATGTCTTTACATAATAAAATAAAGAACACATAAAGAAATATAGTACCAAACGTGCCAATGTTGATTTTTATTTCTTCCCATTTCTTTCATTTGTTGATTGTCAAAAATCTTTTGTGTCATGTGGTCTGGGTCATGTGTGTCAAATGTCAATGTCGTATTAGAATGTCATTGAATGACACCCACAGATTATAAAAGACAAGATCGACCATGGATATGACCCATTATCTGTGATCATGAATCTCAACGAAAGATATTTCCGGGTTCCGTCTTAATATACAATAGTATAGAGCGCGTGTATTGCACAAAATTAGTGTGCATCGTACTGTCTACGGCATCGTAGGCAGATGAGCTATAGATACTTTATAGATGTGTGTGTGACAAATAGGGATGGGTAGGTATCAATTGCGTGTTGAGCTATCGATAAGTTATGTAAATAAATATGTATCATAAGTAAATTTTATGTTTAATATGTTATTAAAGGAGAAATGTATGAATAAAGTATAAATATGTAATTTTAAATTTGTTTGCCAAGTGAATAAAGTGTGTTTATTCCATTTAAATATGTCTTGTATTAATTATAAGTAGTTTAAAAAAAATCTGACAAACGTGTGGACTTCTTAAATATTAAAGTTAATAAAGTAAAAGATCGGGCTTAGTACTATTTTTTTAATAATATATTAAATAATAATAGTATTTAAAAATCCATACTACTATTATAAATGCGAAAGTAACTCTGTCTGTCTGTCTGTTACTCAATCACGCCTTAACTACTGAACCAATTTGCATGAAATTTGGTATAGAGATATTTTGATACCCGAGAAAGGACATCGGATAGGTTTTATCCCGGAAATCCCACGGGAACGGGAACTATGGGGGGTTTTCTTTGACTGCGCGGGCGATGCCGCGGGCGGAAAGCTAGTGTTAAATAAAAATAAGAAATAATTAATAATTTAAAATGAAATAATAAACAATATTAATAATTTTTTATTCAATTTTATCAATTCTATACCTACCAAAATCTTCAAAAATCAATTTAGCTGTTAAAATATAATATCGTAACATTACATACTTTATATATTATACACTATAATACATTCGCATTCATAATATTAGAAAGTGTATCATACAAAACACACCACAAAATTATTTTTAATACATTTTTAAAAGAGTTTTAATTTTAAAGTTAAATAAATAATATGTTAAAATATAGTTCTTCTTGTAAACGATCGAGTACTGCGTTGGTCAAGTCACATCACTACGATCACGTGGCGGCATCGAGGTGCGCGAAGGGTGCGCGAGCGAGCCTGCGCGTGTCCGCCTCCCACTTCCCCTTCACCCCCGCGATTCTAGATTTATTTTCATAAAAATAAATACAACAATCGATTTACCGATGAAATGTGATACTGGATTTCAATTTTGTGTTTTTTTCTAGTATCGTTCTTGCAAGATCGAACTGCACATTTCACCATGTTTATTTGTAAATATGAAAAAAATCCCTAGAGAAACGCACTTCGATAGCACTCAACCACGACTACGAGCGCTCGCGGCGGGAACGTCGTGTTGTTCCCACCTGTGCCTACTGTTCCCACTTCGTTGTTCGCACTCTATAGATAGTATATATACTCTAAGGGTTCCGTTATCAGCTTGTTATCAGTTTAACTGTTTAAATATACGGAACCCTATAAAATATATCAAAGTTTATGTATTCTAATTTTAATTATTTTCTTTGTTAATGGCTCCACCCATAGGAGGGACTCTTACTCCGCCAATTTGTAGTGTAATGCGGATATCAATATAAATGGAAACTTCTGAAAGTCGTTTGTGTAAGGATAAAAGGAAGTTAAGGAACGATAGCATCAATACAAAGATAAAAAAAAAAATTAATAACCCACATTTAACTATTTTGCTATTATATAGAAACCAATAACGCATCAAAAGGATATTATGTACACCAACACTGAGCAACAATAATATTATATTTTAAAATAGCTACGGCACATAAACCCCAAGAATAAACCGCTCGCTTTCACTCTCACGCTTCACTATCACTACATAGTATAAAACAAAGTCGCTTTCTCTGTCCCTATGTCCCTTTGTACGCTTAAATCTTTGAAACTACGCAACGGATTTTGATGCGGTTTTTTTTAATAGATAGAGTGATTCAAGAGGAAGGTTTATATGTATAATAACATCCATTAAATAGCGGAGAAGTACTGTTATTTTTGAGGTTTCTAATGTGATGTCGTAAAAAATTATATTTTATCCGCTTACATTGCAAACGCAGGCTGAACCCTACGAGTTTTATCAAAATAATGTACTAAGTATTATACACATTGAAAAGGTCTACAGAAAAGTCCGCGATGGTATATGTCTATCTCTTATGGATAACCCACAATAACTTTTTTTGTCATTTACTTTTTACGACAAATAATGGCTAATTTTCGAAGCGATTTTAACCAATACAGCATTAATCCTTAACCAATTAAATACCTTGAATACATTGTTCATTTAATATAGATCTATATGGCCCTTTACACCGTATGATTTAAGTGAATATTTTCGAAGATATTACAGATTTAAAAATTGCGGGACGTAACGTTTGCGGCGGTACCGGCCGGCCGCCCGGCTATATATTTTATACCCGCGCGAAGCCGGAGCGGGCCGCTATGTTTTTATATACAACGTTCACAGTTTTTCTGTAGTGTATTTAGTATCAGCATTGCACCCGTGCAAAGCCGGGGCGGGTCGCTAGTATAATATAGATTATAGATTACATCTTGCTCCCTCACCCACTCGAGTCAGGAAATTACCTGATTTATTGCCATTTGCAGCTATCTATAACTTTGTATCTATCTATAACTTTTAAAAAGTGGATTTAAAACGGTATTTCTACAAACGCACCAAATAACATACCAAGTACAAACGCTAGCGGCTAATAGCATAACAAAAATATAGAATCGTCCTAATCTTGTCCTAATGTGCCGGTAGTAACTTCATAAATATAATACTTAATTTTGTGAATCCCACTATTCATAATATTTGAGATTATATAGTTTAAAATAAATAGAGGGTGAACGATCATAGACCGTAGTTCATAATCAAAACATAAATGACCGTAGAACTTATAATATGTACAGTAGGTACTCAGTCACAGTGGTCAAAGAGTATAATGTTTAATAGGGCAACTCAGTAGTACAACCTATTGACAAGGCCATGTCTACTAGAAATACTGACGGAAAATATTATGTAAACTGTAAACTCTATGTGTAAACTGAACTTGTCTCTTTCACTCGTACACGATTCCCTATCTCACTAGCGCCACTATACACAGAACGTTTACGTTCTTGTGAGACAGTGAGAATAAACATTTAGCACTCGTATTTCTTACATATTCTGTGATTATAAATTGCTAATACTGTATTAAAGTTAAACAATGGATTCGTTGCGGGAGCAAGTTATGATAAATCAATTTGTGTTAGCAGCTGGTTGTGCTAGAGAACAAGCAAAACAGCTTTTGCAGGCTGCTCACTGGCAGTTTGAGGTAAATTGGGATTATTCATAATACATGTAAACAAACAATATAATCATGAAATGGCTGCTACTATTTTGTGTTTATATTTATTTATGAATCATAACTAATACCACAAAACATTATTGGGGATAAAAATAAGTTGTCGAAAACGATTATATTATAAAGTTGACCACATAGATTGATCAATTACCTTGACCATATCTAAAAGTGTACACACATTGATAATGACAAAATAAGCACGTAGTATCTACGTACGAATGTTGACAATAATATTGCTAAAAATAGAGTGCAAATTTTCTGCTCCATATTATATATTCCTTTAATAAAAACATGTATTGATTTTAATGATAGCTTTATATCACAAGTTGCCATTTAACCTGTCATAAAAAATTAAGATATAAATAGAATTATTGTTTCTTAACCTATATCTACAAGGTTTATATTTTTTGGTGCCTAGGTTATTGTTGTAGAAAGTTGTATGAAATATGTATAAGTAAAATTAACTTTTTTTATTCCATGATATGGATCTATATTTGTTGATAATGTACTCAAGAGGTTATGCTGGATTGCAATTATTATTGGTTTTGTTTTGTCATAATAAGTATTATTCTATCATATTTATATTACTAGAACGTAGGTCCCACAAATCTTTCACATATCTTTTTATATTTCAGTTCTAAAATATATCTGATTGTCAAGCTATCTTCTTTACATTACATACATACGGTATTCAGTTTGTTATTATAATGTAGTTGTCTAAACACATAAACATATAATTTATTTGTTTTTGTCTGAAATTTCTATACACTTAATCTTAATCCATTAATTAACTGTAAATCTGTTTTATTATTTATTACTCTTGAAGGATTAAATATTAAGTCAATAAAAAAGTAAAAAGTGTTTAATTTACATACAGTATTTATTGTATAGTTTTTGTTATATATATCATACTAGCTTTCTGCCCGCGGCTTGGCCTGCTTTATCTAAAACCTAATAAATTATACATATAAACCTTCCTTTTCAATTAGTCTTATCTATTAAAATAAGCTGCATCAAAATAAGTTGCATAGTTTTAAGATTTCAGCATACATAGGGATAAAGGGACAGAGAAAGTGACTTTGTTTTACTATTTAGTGATTGATTTGGTTATCCTATCATTAATATGTATTATATTATTTTTTATTGCTTGAGTGCTTCAGTATGAACCACCTACCTGTATTCGTTTTTTGTTATTGCTTTCCTCGGTTGGGTTACTTGGAAGAGATGGCTATGTAGCCACAAGGTCGCCTATTGTGCAATTTATGTGTATTTCATTTTATGTTGTCTTTAATTTGGTGTGTACAATAAAGCTTTCATTCCTTCATTCATTCGTAATTTTTATTTCAGACAGCTCTATCAATATTCTTTCAAGAAGTGGCCATCCCTTCAGCAAATGGCATTGCTGCACAACACTATCCCCAGGTATAAAATTTATGAAGTCTTTTTTTATTTCCAAAAAAATTTTAGCTGAGATAAAATCTTAGATGTAAATATATTATATTTACAACCAACCCAAAATATTATATTTCAGTCATAAACATTTTTAACTTCTATTTTCAGCAATTGATGACACCATGTAACACACCAGCGACGCCCCCAAACTTCCCTGATGCGCTCGCAGCATTCTCTCGGCTCTCAACGACGGGCAGTCCCAGTAACGCGGGGGGCGGCGGCGTCAGTGGTATGGCGCCGCCGGTGTCACCCCTCGCCACGCATCCCCCCGCACAAATGCAAATCAACACATTCACCTCTTCTTCAAATCAGCAGACTAATTACGCACCGCTCTCTTGCTCAACCGCAGTGAGTATGTTTTGATTATTATATGATAGATTTGAGATTTGATAACGGGTAACGGGGTAAGGCATGGGGTGGGTATTGCTTAATTTAATTATCAAAGAATGTGTAAGTAGATATCATTTCTAGGAAATTTTAGTCCCGAAAGGGATTTTTTTACAGTGATTTAATTATGGATTAATCTCATCCGAATGCTAGTGTTGATTATATTGAACTATATTTGTAAAATATATCAAAGGGACTTTTAACCTGGATTAAAATCATTTAGTATGAATATTTATTAAAAATTATTACTATAGCTATGTCTAGTAGCTGTATTTAATCATGACTAATTTCTTTTCAGGTGTGCAGAGAACACATGCCAAGATAAATTGAAAATTTAGGTTAGGACCATCTGTAATTTATTTTTCTAATGGTGCGCGATTTGAGCTGTGGATTTTTGATCATTATTTCCGACACCCCAAAGCAGCTATAGTTCGCTGGGTAATATAGGGGTGTTATAGTCAATCATGTTAAACAAAATATTGTCACTGTTCTTATAGTGGTTTTTTAAACAAATTGCACTATGATATTTGTGTTACAGTTTTTTGATACCTATTAGGAACCTATTACTATGATTATTATTGTAAACTAACGGTATCAGACTATTTAGTGGTATTTAATAATAATTATGGATATTGTATTATAATAATAAAAAGAAAATTGTTATTTTTTCGTTATACTGTCGTTCTTTTCTATACATAATATGTATAATGTTAGTTAAATCAAATTGAAGTTCTGATTGTATTATATTCAGTATACATGTATTATACACAGCTTCATAAAAGACAATATTATGAATGTAATTAAAGTGATACATTAAGACAAAATGTAGTTTTTTAACAGCCAATTTTAAATTGGTCGTCCTTGGATTTTTTGGAAAAGCCCAAACAATTTTTTTCTTAAAAGTCAATAAGAATGCCCTATAGCGAAGTGGTTAGTGACCCTGACAATTACGTCAGAAGATGTGGGTTTGATGGGGAAGATTGTGGATTGGAATAAACATAGTATAAGCAGTCTGGGATTTTTATTTAGGTCTTTAAATTCTACATAATATTTTCTAGTGTTAGATGGATGGATGTTAATAATATTATACTTGTCAGCTTTCGATGACGTTTGATAAAATAGCCAAGTTGTTCTGTTCCTGTTGTCGAAATATTACCATAACCATAAACAAAGGGTAGATATGCGCACACTATGCGTACAATACACAGATAAGATACAGATATCCATCCAATAGGTAATCTTCATACAAAAGCTCACGCACACAAGCAAGCTTACGAGAATCGTAAGCGGTATCGAGTGTCGCATCCACAGATTTCGATTGACAACTATACGTAAACTAAAGACGTTATACTGTTAACTACAGTGCACTATAGACTAGATAGCAATAGATCATATTTTATAAAAAAAAATTGGATAAAATATGATCTATTGCTATATGCTTAGGGTTGCTTTTTCTTTCAAAACAGTCCTTGTCTAACGTATTAACCTTAACCAATAGTTGATGTTTGTAAAAATTGTAGGGTGACCATGAATTTTGTTTGACTTGTCCCACGAATTATATATCTGTATTTTTTTAATTTAAGACCTAATTAGAAAGAGACAAGTTGGAAATAAGAACGCCCTGACTCGGACTGTTTTTTATACCATGGTGCGGTCTAGTTAGTAGTATAACGTCTTTGACGTAGACGGACATCCTATAGATGTTAGGACGACCGCGGCCGCGGCGTGGCCACACATGAAACAAAATATATTCTCTTGTCATGATCAAATGTCTTTAGGCTGTCACTTTGCCATCCTTTAACACTACAATGCATTTTTTTTTACAATTTCTAGTTAAGCTCAGTTCAGTTGTGTTCAGATGTTCAATGTGATAAAATTTAAGATATCTAACAAAAATAACACATAAATTAGTTAACTTGCTAATTTTTAATAACAAAAACAAATTGTTTGTTCTCAAATCTACGGGAATTGTCAAATCAAATTATTTTGCTGTTCTTGAAAATGCTGGTACGGGCTAAACATAATTTCGTTCTGTCCCATTTTCTCATATAAGGATGACGAAAGTTATTCTCTTTCTCTTATGAGTGAGATGAAAGATGACGCAAACGAGACATTAAAAGTACCGCGTACAAAATGTCCCCCGAATAACATGCTAGAGAGCGGATTTGACAAAAGTGCGGGGGAGACCCCGAAAATAATAGATCACGTCAAAATATCTACTTATAATATGTTAATCTATCTGCAGAGGATGGACCCAGTATTTTTTTTAATGTCTTCACCTTTTCTTAAAGCATGAACTTTACTTTAAATTGCAACATAAAGTAACCTTGAACAACCGTGAATAAAGGCTTCCACAGCGTGCTCTTCGACGCAAAAGAGTATTTTTTCGATAATTTGCGATCTCGCGACATAGGGTCATTGCGCCTGTTCGCGTCCACATGCCTATTCGCGTCCATTTTGCGGATATCTTTTAGAAAATTCACGAAAATAAGTATACTTTAAGTAAAATTGTAATAAGAAAAATTTCCGATAATACCTCAATGTATAAGAGACATGCACACATATTCAAAATATGCCTGCGCACCGCCTATCCTATTTAAAAAAATATTTAATTTTGGCTATTAAACGAGAGAGCTAAAACGCACGGGATTTTAAGAAAAAAATAGTGCGCAGCGTCGCGTTTGACGGTAAGTATCTTATTGTTAAATGTGAATTTTTGAATATGTAACTGTTTCTTTACTTTGCTAACAAAACATGGAATAGTATGGATTATAAATCAGCTTATTTCTTTTACAATTAATAGCTAAAATAAGGTGGACGCGAATTACTACACCGAATTTGTACAACTTCCATTTTGCGTCCACGGTGGGCGCAAACTATACCTATAGTGCATAACAATCTTAGAGTATATAATATTACAATAGTATAGAGCGCGTGTATTGCACAAATTGCTCAGTGCACATCGTAGGCAGATGAGCTATAGATACTATATAGATGTGTGTGTGACAAATAGGGATGGGTAGGTATCAATTGCGTGTTGAACTATCGATAAGTTATGTAAATAAATATGTATCATAAATAAATTTTATGTTCAATAAGTTATTAAAGGAAAAATATATGATTTATTCTTAAAAATATGTAATTTTAAATTTTTTTACCAACTGAATAAAGTTAGTTTATTCCATTTGAATATTTCTTGTATTAATTATAAGTACTTTAAAAAAATATGTTTAATTGGAATATCAGAAAAACGTGAGTACTTTTTAAATAATAAAGTTAATAAAAATAAAAGATCGGGTTTAGTGCTATTTCTTTAATAATAAATCAAAAAATAATAATAATGTTTTAAAAATGTTAAATAAAAATAAGAAATAATTAATAATTTAAAATGATAATATAATAAATACCTAATATTAATAATTTTTTTATTTAATTTTATCCATTCTACTATCAAAATCTTCAAAATCAATTTAGCGGTTCAGAAAATATATCGTAACATTACATACTTTACATTTACACTATAAGTAATACATTCGCATTCATAATATTATTAGAAAGTGTATCATACAAAACACACCACAAATTTATTTATAATAAATTTTTAAAAGAGTTTTAATTTTAAAGTTAAATAAATAATTTGTTAAAATATAGTTCTTCTAGTAAACTTTATATCGAGTACAGCGTTGGTCAGGTCACATCACTACGATCACGTGGCGGCAGTGAGGCGGGCGAGCGAGCCTGCGCGTGTCCGCCTCCCACCTCCCCTTCACCCCCGCGATGCTAAATTTATTTTCATAAAAATAAGTATAACAATCGACTTACTGATGAAATGTGATACTGGATTTCAATTTTGTGTATTTTCTAGTATCGTTTTTGCAAGATAGAACTGCACATTTCACCATGTATAATCGTAAATATTTAAAAATTCCAGAGCAACGCACTCCGACAGCACTCAACCACGACTACGAGCGCTCGCGGCAGGAACGTCATGTTGTTCCCACCTGTGCCTACTGTTCCCACTTGGTTATTCGCTCTCTATAGATAGTATATAATATACTCTAAGATAACAATAGAACATATTGCGTCCACATTGTTTGTCATTACGTATCAATGAATTGTTTGTTAAAATATGTAATTTAAAATAGATTGTAAATTTTTGACTTAAGACTAGGTACAAGTTGATAATTTAAATTTTCATTCAAATTAGCAAAGGACATTGGGCACAATCTGACCCGTTTTGTGAAATGCGCGTACAAAAACCAAACTAGGTTTTAATTGTTAAGTGAAACCCCACTTTCAATAAAATATATTTTTTTTCTTTATATACTATGGGAGTAAAAAGTTACAGTACAATAAAAAATCTATGTTTTTGTGAGATATCCTTACACGACATCCTCAATTATGAATTGAATCACTGGGTACATTCGACCAGACTAATCGCTAATTATCGATTGCGAATTATCTGCTGAACGCACCCAAAAATTCGATGACTTTCAGCGGCTTGCTAGCAATCGGACACCGTTTTTTTTTTTTTTTTTGTTTTTTTTTTTCACCTCCAGACATCAAGGACAAATAGATGCACCGGCGGCCTTTTTACATGATACAATTGTATCTCTATAGACATTGACCACATTGAATAAATCATAAAATAAAAGTTTATTTTTAAGTACTTATTTTTTTTTGTCCATAGTCCCTACATTAATATTTGATTAACAGTAATAATTGAGGACGCAAAATAATGAAAAGTTATTAATAATATGTAATTAAAAAGATAATTATTAATAAAAAATATATAGACTTGGATAATACATTTTTTTTTTATTCCTGACTGACAGTACCTACCCACATTAATGCGACCCATACTATCGTAAACTAGAGACATTACTCTGTCTATTCCACCCTATTTCATTTCTGTACAGCGTGGGTATAGTTTTCATACTATGGTGCCCAGTGACCTTTTTATGCTATTTTCTTCATTTTAAAATGGGTATTCTAAGAATGAGACTAGTATCTTTGAGAATGAGAGTCAATAAGTCTGTGGTTAAGAAAATAATATAAACAAAAAAGAAATTTAATTCATTAGAAACTAAAAAATAGGGTAGGTAGGTAATCTTAATAGGTAATCTTAATTTAGATAACGTAACTTTGTTTTTTGTTGATTTTTTAGTTCTATTAATGATGAGAAGATAAATATAAATAAGTTTTTCCAGTTTCCTTACAGTGAATTATATTAATAATAATGTTGATTGGATTGATTTTAGGATTCCGAACCTCAAAAGGAAAAACCGGAATCCTTGTAGGATCACTTTGATATCCGTCCGTCTGTATGTCCGTCTGCCGGTCTGTCTTTCTGTCAAGACCCTTTTTCTCAGTAACGCGTGGAGGTATAAAGCTGAAATTTATATTAAATACTCAAGTCTACGATCCCTTGAAGCAGTGAAAAAATCAAACTTATGAGCCAAAGCAATCAAAAGATACAGCTGTTTAGGCTGCAAATTTTCGCAAATTTCGACATTCGCAAGGGAATCAAAACCTACAGGGTACTTTACGTGAACACAGACACTTGAAGTTTGGTACGAAGCAACGTCTTATAGCACAAAGGGAAACATGGAAAAAATAATCATTTACAGTTAAAACATACGAAAAAAACAGGTTAATACGGAACCCTCGGTGTGCGAGTCCCACTCGCATTTGGCCAGTTTTTATTAAATAACTATATTCGTAAATAAATAATTTATTAAAATCTAATTTTTATTTGCATTTATCTGATAAAATATCACCCAATACACTCTAAATTCTTTTTCTAAGCTGGTGGACGCAAACTGGTCCACGGGTGGACGCAAACTGGAATTTTTGGACGCGAACTGGGTAAAACGCCTAATTCTGCTATTTGTCTAGATAAATAAAAACCACATGATATTTCCAACACAATTGAAAGTAAATCTTAAAATAGACTATGTAATGAACACGTTACATAAATTTTGCGTTGAAATTTGTTCTGGAACATTTTTATTTTCTCCTTCAAACTTTCCAACTGCACTAAGTGGACGCGAACAGGCGCAATGACCCTAGATTAAAATTATTTACAATCTAACACGGTTTTATTATAACACATGTGTCTTGTAGTCCAGGATCCTTCGCCCATTTTTGCAAGTGATTACTATCAAGCTAATTTTTCGTGAGTAGCTTTATTTTGATGAGACGCCCAATAATGTCATGTACGAAACTCTCGATGGTGGTAGCTAACAGAGGTAACAAGGATAAAATATTTTGATTTGATGGTTCTCAAATATTTATTACTAACTGAATGTTTTTTTTTTTGTTCAATCTCAAGATAATTATCTAAATTATTCGAAAAAATATTTGTCCTACAAAATCTATGGTTTGATCAAAGAGTCCCCCTTTCCAATGTGTATCGATAACGAGGTCATCATAAATGATTACAGGTAAATTAGCTTGGAGAAATTTTTGCATATGTAGTGGTGTGTATATTACTCAGATCTTAGAGCGCGTTTCCACTATATCGTTCTGGCCTATACAAAAATGTTTCGATATCCTAACATTACTATTTAATTTTATACTTATTCCTAGCAACACTTTTGTTTTCAATGAAAACAAGTTTTTATTTGAAAGAAAATGGTTTTGACTTTATAAAAAAAATATATCATTCAATTTCACGTCCTTGAGCAAACGACAAGGCGACTACCGTGAAACAATAAAATATCGTGTCCATAATAATTTGTTTCATAATTAATATTTGACCATAATAATTACGAAACAAAACAAATAAATAAATCGTCACTTGATAGTGGAAAGTGGAAACACGCACAAAACCAGAATAAACCAGTTTACGCTGTCCGCAGGTGCCAAATGCAGTTGTTTGGTACCGTTAGAACATAAAGCACACATTTCATTCAAAAATTATAATTATTATGTACGTAGTTTAATTGATAAAGGAGAATGACCACGGGTGGTATCGGTAAAAAAAGGAGAATGACCACGGGTGGTATCGGTAAAATTTGAGTTGTGCCACGTATTCGTGATATTGTTAATTCCTATTTGTATTTATAATGATCATATGTA
>CAJQZM010040221.1:0-29546 GCA_907164665.1 Colias nastes | reverse complement strand
ATTTTAGTTTTGACCTCATATTGGTTAATAGCTACCCCAAAAACCATGAAAATGACACCCATGACGAAAAGATGTAACATTTTCGTCGGCGCCATCTTGGATTTTAGTTTTAACCTCATGTTGGTTAATAGCTACCCCAAAAACGATGAAAATGATACCCATGACGAAAAGATGTAAAATTTTCGTCGGCGCCGTCTTGGATTTTAGTTTTGACCTCATATTGGTTAATAGCTACCCCAAAAACCATGAAAATGACACCCATGACGAAAAGATGTAAAATTTTCGTCGGCGCCATCTTGGATTTTAGTTTTGACCTCATATGGGTAATAGCTTCCCCAAAAACCACCCACATTTGCAAATGTGTTTGCTCCTTAGGAAAAGTTCAGATTTCCTAGGTAATGTGATGAATCTAATTTATTTAATTTCGACCGTATCTCGGAATAACATACCTACGTCATATTGGTTTTGTGTGTGCAAATAAAGTGTTTTTTATTTTATTATTTTATTATATTTTTCTAAGAATAATGCCGGATTTAATACATTGCCGGTAACATAATATGTATGATAATTCTTAAAAAAGTATTTTAAACATTTCAAAGCTTAGATATTGCATCTATTTCCTAGAGGTTTTGTAAAACACTCACACTTTTTTAAGTTAGTTACTAACTAACATACAGTTTGTCAGAATTGTACCTACTAATAAAAGTAAGAAAATGAATTTTTAAAGTTCGTAATGTTCTGGAATCAATTTCAATAAAATTTAAAAATTAAAAATAATATCAAGTATTAAGATGACCTATAAAATGGAATGCGCTATGTTTACGTGAGCGTGATGTTGCCGCGAACAAAGTTACGACGTTAGATACCTAAATTTGAGTAACACAGATCGGTGACAGCGTCCTTAAGGAAGATGTTCGGGCCAGTGTTAACAGAAGAAGGAATTTGGAGGAGGAGGAAAAACTTGGAACTTGAAGACCTAATGGTTGAGCCAAATATCATCGGTGAGATCAAATCGCAGACTCCGATGGCTCGGCCATGTAGAAAGAATGGGGGAAGATCGAGCTGCGAAACGAGCGTACCTGGGACAGCCATCTGGACGCCGTCAGGTACCGCTGGAAAGACGAATTCGCCAAAGACATGCGCACCCTCCAAATCGAAAACTGGCAAGAGATGGCGCAGGATAGAGTAAAATGGAGGCTCTTATTGTCGGAGGTCAAGACTCACTTTGGGTCACTCCAGTAAGTAAGTATATTCCAAATCATCGCAAATACCTACATAGTGAAAATCACGTAAACTGACCAATCAGGTATCAGAACTGGCAGAGTTAATCGGTTCTTACTTAGGGTTCTTAAGACTTGAAAGCTGCTAAAATGATAAAATTCTTTCAAATATACTGGTCTAAGATCCAAATATAGGTCGACCTTCACCGGCGTGATAATAGAATGAGACCAATTTTATAATAAATTTAGTGTATGAAAAAATGTATTAAAAATGGGTTTATTGGGAAAATCCTGGACAGGATATTTTTTAATTAATTATTAAAAAATCTTTTATTTTCATTTTTTATTAATTGCAGTTTCGAGATAATGAAACAATTTTGTAATAAAACAGCGCTGACATATTTTTTTTTCATCATCTTATCAAGTGAAAGTAACTGGTACCGACATACCTGTTTATACCTGCCAACCTAGCCGTTTGTCCCGGTAAATATTAGAAAACGACTATGACTGCACATTCTGTAGCTTTCATACTTTAAGTCTATTATAATTTTTTTTTATTATCTTGATACTGCAATTAATTAAAAAAAAAATGTTTTTTTTTAAACTCATTAAAAATGTCCTGTCCAGGATCTTAAGTTTGAATGGTCAATCTCCGATTTAATATATTGGTTTTTTGACGTTTGCCTGACCAAATTAGTTTCTCCCAGGTTTGACGAAAATTGTTTAGTAAAAGGCCGAAATATTAAATTTATTTGGGCTTTGACCAAGTCATTATGTCATACCTGAGGATTGACCAGTCTAACCTACGAGTGCCCGAGCTTCGGTGTTTGACTAAAACATATCAATAATTAAACTTTGATAGAAAATCAACATCAGGTATTTTGTAACATAAATAAAATATAGAACAAATATTGAGCACTTTATAACGATTACTAAAACTTTTGTAGATAATAATCATCATTTATTATATTCTAATATAAAAAACTAAGAGAGTGCGGATGGCGACTCGTCGAGCGAAGCGAGACGATCACCCTTATCCTCGCTCACCTAACGCAGCGCGAGAACGCTATGTTTGGTTTGACTTTTACAGCCGTAGTAACTTTGTAAAAAACTAGTATTTTTTTCATTCCGGGACAGTAAAGTAAAATTACTGGACACGGGACAGCACGCAAAATTCCGGGACAATCCCGGAAATCCCGGCCATCTGGCAACCCTAGATGGAACACATTCGACAAATCCGCATTGTGATACGGGAACCACGATGTATGTAGCCAAGCGATATATAGAGAGAACACTATAAAATATGTATGAATGGACTATATTAATACATTCCTCTTATCATCATTAATACGTCGCAAAAAGTCGCATTCCATAGCTCTGTCTAGTGTCTGTATGCATAGATCTTTAAAATTACGCAACAGATTTTGATGCGGTTTTTTTAATAGATATAGAAATTCAAGAGAAGGAAGGTTTTAGTATACCAAGTTTTAGAAAAAGCAGGCGAAGCCGTGGGTGGAAAGCTAGTATTAAGTATATAGATTGTAGATTTGAATATAAAGAAGATATAATTTTGTTACACTTATTTTTACAAATTGAAAATAGGATAACTCTAGTTTTTATGTTTGTATGATGTAATATTTGGAACAGTTGCGTCTATTGTAAAGGTTAAAAAAATTGTTGTTGTTCATTTGACTTTAAACGTAAAAACTTCCGCATGGTTTAGACTTAGTGGATAGTTATATAATATATAATATTATTATATAATATTATTATTATATTGTAATTTGGAGATCCTGGCTTCGATACCTATGGCGAAAAATAGGTATATTATGCAAAAAAATGAAGAATTGCATTCTTTCTGAGAATAGCACAAGTTACCTTTTACGAACCTGATCTGAAAATTTTAATACGTTTTTTCTGTAATTCATTGACCGATCGCAAAGATTTTTCACAAATGATCCTATTTTATTTTATTCAACTTTCAGTACCTACCTATACCTACAAGATAAATATTATTTACAAATGTAATTTATCATAATATTATAGTATTCGATTCATAGAATTCGAAGAAAATGATAAAAGAAATACTTTTGTGTTAATATAATTTTAAAACAAATTAAAATTTAAAACACTATTATGATAAAGTAAGCCTTTAAAAGCTAGCTTTAAAGTTAATCTTAATATAAATAATATACTTAAAGACTAAAAATATAATCCCAAGTAAGTTCCCAGATAAGTAGATTAGGGCTTGAACGTTATAGTTAATTGAAAAGGGAAGATCCTTATTAGAATCCATATTTAGATATCAATAAACGAGTTTACGAAGAGAGTTATTTTAAATAAGATTTCAATTTGAGAGAAAATATGATTGATTATTTTTACGACTCAAAAGCGTATCTTATATTTACATAGGTAATATCTGTTTTTTTTATATTCTCTAGAACAGACGTTAAAAACATAAGTACCTTATTAATTTAATATAGGCAATATTTTATATTTTCTCATAAATATTTAATGTCAAGAACAACTAGTGTATCATAAATTAAATATCCGACGAAAGAATATAATATAACTACTTTCATTTTAACTATTATGTTATATCATACTGATAAGTAAATTTATTTATGAAGGAATATTAAATATGATAGTGAATATTACTATCATAATATTGCAGTTAAAATGAAATCTAGATTCTAAAGAGCACTAAAAATAAAACATCTTTATAATCTAAATAAAAAACAATAGAAACACAATGTATCAATGCATTTGACATTAGACTCGTGCATTTGACAGGTAAATGACACAGATAAAAAATAATATAGATAAAACAAACCAGGCGTAGTGGAGGTCCGCGGCGTGGCCGGCGTTCCAGGAACATCGAGGTTTCCCTCCGGATCGTTTATGTGAAAATTATTTAGTGCTTCAGGCGTCTTTTTGAATTTACCACCAAATGATCCCTTCTGACAAACGTCCCCGTTCTCTTTGTCCTCAGAAATTGAGTTTTTTATTGAGCGCGAACTGATTCGACGGATCAGAGACGATGGTGGTACGTCATTGGTGTCTTTTCCGTTTACGGCGGCCATGTTAGCACATGAAAGTCTAAAATTGATTTTATTTAAAATTTAATATTTATTTAATTATTGTGAACGTGCGGATTGCGTGGCGACTACGCTCAAGTGATTTGCGGACTGACCTAACCTCTGAGGTTATATTCGAGACAAGTATGTTGATAGCCTTACTGTCAATTTGCTTCCGAGTGTTTATTATGTTACAATTAAGTTTTGCTATCTTATTACATAAATTGTTACTTTGTAGTTTAATAGAACGTTAGGTTCACGCAGTTCAATTAGTTTGATGTGTGATCATTTTGCCGCGCTTTTTTCGATATTTTTTCGCTTTTTTTGCGTATAGGCCCGCGAATTTTTTTTCTTATCTTTATACTGGCCAGTTACACAAGTTAGTTACAAAACTAACTGCATTAGTAGACTAAAAAAATGGTAAGGGAGGAGTTTTTTGCTTTTTCATGTTTAAAAAATGCGTACTTTCAGCTCTACAATTTATAATTTGGTAGGTACTAGTCACTAGAAGTATGCTAGAAGTGCTCAATTATAGTTAATTTCATAAAGTTAAAAGTGATTGATAACTATATTGATACAATATGATTACATAACAACTAATGACATATTATCGACATATTATCTACACTATGTCTACACTATTTCCTATTTAATATTATAATCTGAAAGCTTATATTATTAAGGCGGATTATATGCGAAAACTCGTGTAGATTTTCACTTAGAATGTAGAGAGATTATATCCATATTATTTTTTAAATAGACGGACACATTTTTAAAGTGAAACTTCTTTGGAAATTTCGCACATTTTCGGTCGCGTCATGGCAATACCGTCACGTCATGGAGTAAGGCGATTTTATTATCTTTAAATCTTGCCAAAGAAGTTTCACTTCTGACACGTGTGCACGGCACACACGCTCATTTTTTTTTCTTCTGAGGTAATTGAACGTATATAGGTAGTAATTATATTTTAAACGTATTTTAGCAAATCTTACAGAATTAAAAAATACATATGTCAATCTATGTCAATTTAGTTGTTATAACTACCGGATTTATGTCATATCAATTTTTTTTTAATCTTAATTTTTTATCTTTATTAATAAATGATGTCAGTATAAAAAGGGAATGGAAATAATTGTCGATCTTTGTGTCATCATAAAATATTAATGAGAGATGTCATGTCTTTGGACTCTTATCTTTGACATATGTTGACATTCTAGGTCAATTGTTTACCCCACTGTAGCGTGTTTAAATCTTGTTAATTGGTAATTATGAAGCTTTTTACATGTTTAAAGATACGAAAGACTTAATTATTATATAGTGTATCGAACAAAGAGATTATTATGCGCAGTATGAAGATATTGTCATATTGTTTGATTTAATGTTTTCTTGATAAAATGTATGGAGGAAAGTATAATGGGTATAAATCTTCTATGGGATCGGTAGTTAGCACGCGTGAAAAATAAAAAAGAGCGTGCGTGCCGAGCACACGTGTCAGAAGTGAAACTTCTTTGGCAATATTCAAAGGTTCCATATTCGGCGCCTTACTCCATGACGTGACGGTATTGCCATGACGCGACCTTGAAATTTTATTCTCAACGCGCTTATAGAAGTTTTACTTCTATAAGAAAAAAGCAGACGCATCCACGAGACATTAGTAGTGTTAAAATGTTCTGATTTCTCATGATAATTTAATGTCAACATTTTAGTGTCTGTCACATGTGTTAAATAAATATTTAGTTATTTTGGTTTCATTATTCGCTTTATGTGTGAAATATCTATATCATTGAGAGGGGGTATAAAGCAAAATTACCAATCTTCTAAATTAGATGATGTCTCAGGAACTACTGGTCCGATTTGAAAAATTCTTTCGGTGTTAGGTAGATAGCCCATTTATCGAGGAAGGCAACTATATATTATCACCACGACCTTCACGGTTACATCAAGATCAATAGGAGCGGAGCACTGCGCGTAAAACCGCGGGGCACAGCAAGTAATAAATAAATTCAAATCCTAAGTTTAAATATAGTTGACCCAGATATTGTAAGGGTCAAAAACTGCACGTTTTCAACAGATGTTGTTTAAGTACAAGATACGCACGAGTAGTGATTTGCGCTTAATTTTATCAATACTAGTTGTGTACTGCGGTTTTACTCGCTAAATCTATTTAATTATTGTGTTAAAATAAGTATATTGTTTTTGAAGTGAAACTTCTTAGGTGCGTTGAGAGTAAAATTTCAAGGTCGCGCCATCGCAATATCGTCACGTCATGGAGTAAGGCGACGATTTTGGTATCTTTAAATCTTACCAAAGAAGTTTCCCTTCTAAAACTGTATTTCTTATGAGTATTTTTTTTAAGGATTTTTTTGTTAATTATAATTTATATAAAAAGTATTGTTATATTGTTAATAGTTTTTATTGTAATATAATTTTATTCTTGAACGTATAAGTGATGAAAATCATTCTTCTTTAATGCTTCTCATTTATTTATTTATTTCTTCTTTACAAACAAACATTTTTCATTATATTAATATGTTTTCTAATTGACGATTCTATTATTGGTAACAATGTTTCATTGATAATTTCATATCTTTATTAATGGATTGAATAATTATCGTTGATTTGGTTTGACAGTTAATTATAAATATAAATTATAAAGAATAGAAAAATATTTATAAAGCATTTGAATTCCGTAAAACCAAAAATATCAAATTCAGTTAATTATATTATGATAGTTTGCCATAGCGAAAACAAAATTTACGCATTAGTCCATTGAAATGTTACATTTTTACCTTGCGTTATTTAAAGGACGCAATTTTATTTTTTTGATGTGTGTGGGGGGTCAGTGTGAAACTAAAACCAAGTTTGTGGGGTCGCCACCCTTGTCCCACGGCCGCCATCTTGAAAATAGCGGTTGAAATGGTTTTTACGATATATCTCTTAAACTATATTTATCAGATAAAAAAAAATGTTAACATTATTTGTTGCAAATTAAATCCACAACTTAGGTTCAGTAACTTTTTGTCGCAGAACTATAAATAAAAAAGTTATAAGCTAAAACGTTCAGAAATTAGAGCTATTTATATTTTTCAATAAAACTTTTTTTTATCATTTTACGAAGAAATGATATCAAACCATTTTTGTAGATTGTTTTTCGAGGAACAACTTTTACATACAACATTTTTTCATTACGTCAATAGCTAAGGTTTTACAGCGCTCCGAAGTGAGTACTATTTTTCAGTACGAAGAAAACGTAAACGGGTCATTGTCAAATTTTGCGCAGGTTAACTTGTCCCTCAAAACTTTTGTACTTCTATACCATTAAAAAGTTAACTGTCACTAAAAACTATATAGCAAAATACAAACTTAATCGCATTACTAAACATATAATAATAAAATAAAGGCCTATTTTTCATTTTTTATTTTATTTTTTAAAGTAACATTGTGGTTTTTTCTGGTAACAGAAGGGTTTTCCATACAAATTTGACCTGTCCCAAGTAGCACTTCGTTACAGAAAATATAAAATAACTACAATTTCCAATATACCAACCCACATCAATTAAAATATTACTATAAACAGAATATTGTAAATATTTCTAAGAGTAGATTTTAAAACCGATCAGTGCTAAAATTTATTTTATAAAAAAATTTTTAACTTTGTCCCACGTAGTGTTTGGAATCGTGTGCTCTACTATGTTACTAAATAAATCATTACTCAAAATAGAGGTGGCGCTGTTTTCGACTTTCTATTAGCTTGAGCGAGGTTTCTGCAGCCATTGTGGTCGTTCGTTAGGTCGGGGGGAGGGGTACATTGAATTTCAGTCGACCGCGTGGCGTTGAACGTGCCGCGTGTTTTTATTCCGCATCAACATTGTTACCTACCTATTAACGTAAGTAAAACCGTTTTTTTCTATTATTTTACGTTCAATTTGTTGTTTAAGGGGTAATTATGCTCAATTTGAAATAAAAAAATAACTAAATGCATTATTCTATGATTTATGTCTTTTAGAATGTAAAATTTACAACTCTGTTATCATCATTCTGTTACTTAGCCCATGGTAACAGAGTCGAGTAAGCATGTATTCTTTAACTTTTGTTTGAAATTTTATATTTGTAATATTTTTTTTCTTAATAATCGGTTTCCTAAAGTAATTTTGAGTTGTTATATGTAAATAAATCATATATAATTAAATGTTACCTTGAAGATATTGTTACAGGATATTCTGCCGTTATTAACGCCCTTAAAATGCTTCTCTCGCTAGTTGAGCAGCAAGCAAGTTAAGAGAAACATATCGCAGTTATTTACAGATTATATAAAATTGAAGTAACAATTACAAACAGTTAACAAGAGATACGAGACGTATTAAAAACAATGCAACAGAGAAAAACGAAAGAAGTCTAAAAATACGGACGGCAATCCAGTAAATCCAGTAAATGCTATTAAAAAACGCCATGAAAAAGTTAAGAATCGGAAGGAAAAGTATGCTATTGATAAAATATTTGACAAGAAGGCCGTTAAATTCTCTAGGCAGGAAATACAAATTATACAAGAGTGTCTTGCTGTGGATCAAAGTTTCATATGAAAAAAATCAGCCCACATGTAAGAAAAATGTTTTAAGAACCAAAATCAATCTTTTCGAACGTGACGACATATCAAGAGTATGCAATTTATTCACTTATAGTACAAAAAGAACAACTAAGTTACTGTGTTACAACTCTGTTACTTTCGTGTCCCGAAGATTAAAGAACATATTTACGAAATTTAGGAAAAGCTATTCAATATAATACTGCTATATTACAATAGGTTAATTTGTCAGTTAATGAAGCGGTTATATGTTGTAATTAGCTGTTAATTTATAGATATTTCATGGAGTTGTGTAGAATTTAAGGTTTGTTATTATTCATAAAGTAACAGAGTTGACTAAAATTTTAAATGAATTACTGTAAAACTTAAAAAAAGCTTGTGCTTCTAATGGTGATTATAAGATATAAGACTGTAATTAATATAAAAGCCAAAATATGTGCGACTGGCTTATTTAATTTAATGATAAAAGGTAAAGTGTAATGATAACAGAGTTGTATTTTTTCACCACCCTGACGCACTAAATCTGAAATAAATCTTAAATTATTAGCTAAACATCGCGGCCAACTTAAATTAACCCTACTTCAGTTGTTTTAACAGGCACAGGCATAAAGAAAAGTTCAATTTTAAAATATTTTCTTTTTCACATTTTTGAAATCTGCAGTTACGTTTACCTGCGCAAAATTTGACAATGACCCAAACATGTACTACGGGCGAAGCCGGGGCAGACCACTAGTTTTGAATAGATTTGACGTAAAAGTTCTATAAATTGAAATTTGCCTGTTACACCACTTTTATAGATTTTTGTAGTTTATTTTTTAGTATTGTCTTATGCATTTTTGTTTTATTGGATTTTTCGTCTAGAATAAGATATTAGATAAGTAGATACTTATTACATTTTAAAAGCTTAAAAATACGGTCGAAGCCGGGGCGAACGGCTAGCTACGTTTGCATGTTAAATAAATATATAATGAACTTGATATTGATATAATGAAAGTCGAGGTTAACATTTTCGAGTATAGTTAATTAGAACCAACCTTGGTTATGTCTAAACTAGATCGTTGAAACAAAGGATTTGTTGTTTTACCGACTTCAAAAAAGAGGCGAAGTTGCTTGGTATCTCTTTTTAGATACATTTATATAAAGCTGAAAGTTTGTTTGTTGCTTGAACGCGCTAAGCTCAGGAACCACGAGCCCGATAGGAAAAAATATTTCGCTGTTCGACAGTCCATTTATTGAGGAAGGCTATATGCTATATATCATCACGCTAAGACCAATAAGACCGCCTCCTTGGTATAGTGGTTGACGCGTGAGCGTAGAACCGAGGGGTCCTGGGTTCGATTCCCGGTGGAGACGAAGAAAAAAAAAATGTCTCGGTCTGGCAGGACACAGAAGGCTGATCACCTACTTGTCCCTAAAGAAAATCGATCAGTGAAACAGATGTATAATGCATCTGCCCCTTACCCCACTTGGGGACATGGGACTTCACTTAAGACCAATAAGAGCGGAGCAATGCCAGTAAACCGCGGGGCACAGCTAGTATTATATATTAAAATTTTTTATTCATAATTTTAAAATTTACTTTATATTTTAATGTGGAATTAACCAAAGTTTATATTTTTTATCTGTGTTAAGTCATAATAGAAATGCATATAATATTATAATATATCTACGCATTAACAAAATAAATAATTTTCAAGGTTTAATTACGGAAATGATAACTTATTATTAATATTTATTAGATAAGGTGCAAGTAGCCTTAATATGTAAGTCAATGTTAAAAAAAAAAGATTTTAAGAAGATTTGTTTATTAAAATTAAATTAAAACGCATATATAGATAAGAATTATAAAATCACTGAATGAACGTTAAAATAGTTTTGTTTTAATATTGTTTATTTATCGTGGAAAGCAGCTTGTATTTATTATTATTCAGATTACTTTTTTTAAGCAGCTTATTTATATTAATTTTTTTAAGCATTATTTCTTGCTTTAAAAGTCTAGACTAGACGTCTTATTAAATAATATCCTAAAACAATAACAAGATAGTAATTTTGGAACATAAAAATGCTATCAAATACTACGACAAAAACACAGCAGTGTACCTTATTTAAGAGACGCAAGGAGTGGGAACTGTATTAAATTTAATAATATGGATAAACAAATTATAATATTTGATTTAATTTTGGCTAAGACATTGCGAATCCTTGGCAATTTATAAATATTTTAAAAGTTATATATATGTATATCATGTAGGAAAAAAAAATTGTTTTTGAGAGTTTGGGAAAACTCGATTTTTTTAAATGTTTATGTTTATAATGTTAGGAATGAATAATTATATGAAATGATTATAATGATTGTTAGATATGATTATATGAGATTATAAAGAGCGTAATTATTTTAAGCTTTTAATTTGTTTTAAATAAAAAGATTTAAGCATGATTCGTAACATTGTTCATTAGAGGACTGAATTTATAAATTAGGCCACATGATAGACTTTATTACAAGTAATTTCTTTTAAACCTAAAATGCAACTAAAAACTGTTAGAATAACATTAACTGACATTGTTTCAAGCATGTATTGATTGCATGTGACCTTAATTATTATATATATTACTAGCTGACCTAGCACACGTTTACAGGCCACCCTTATTTAGGAGTATTAGTAAGTAGTAGTTAAAAAAAAACTTATTCTCAGATTTACGAACTATAAATACGATAATCTTCATTAAAATCGGTTAGGCTATTTCGGAGGTTGGTTAAAAACAAAGTGACAAAAATTCTGTATCGGTTATATTTTTATATGAATTGTGTACTATTTAGATATTTTTTTGTATTAAAATTAGTGCAAGAACTATAAGAAAGTTGTATTAGAATGTAGTAATGTAGGTTTTAGTACAATAGTAATATTATTTAACAAAAAGCGAACATTGCATCAGAAATAAGAATGCGCGTAGAATTGTAATCTTTATTCAGATTTTGGACTAGATTTCAAATGACTTGGTTTTAAATATATCACTTTCTTTTCTATAAAAATAACTTGCCGGTTTTTTTTGACCTGATATTATTCAGGTGTTTTATCTGAGATTTTTAGTTGTACCATGGACCAATATTATTGGTCCATGGTTGTACTATAAAATAAGAATGAAGGTCACTTTGAGAAAGATGGTACTGTATAGAGATGTGGAAATTTTTCGGAAAATTTTATGTTTTATTATCCTTATTTTGGTGTGTACTTTTGTTTATTTTTAATGTTAATTTGATATATATTTTAATTTTTATTCATACTTTAAAATTTTTGCGGGTTTTTTGAGTTTTTTGCTTCTAAAATTATCGCCGAGTGAAGCCGCGAGTACATAATATAAACATTACCTGTATTGAAATTAGTACTACACAGTAAAAAACTAAAATTGTAATGATACTAAAGAATATGATTAGCTTGAATTATGCGTTAGGATATTGTAATTGCAATGAATACTCAAATTATTTCCTTTGTCCTAAAAAAATGCATGAACTCCGGTTGTGATTGCCTTTAAAGAAATAATTATGGTTAATATTATATGCTACGATTATTATTCTGTGGTACTAGTTTGAGCGCGCGGTTTTATTCGTTGTTCCTATACAGAGTAATCTATCTTTGTGCCAAATTGCATGCAAATGGGATCAGCCGGTAAAGAGAAAATAGGTTTCCCGATCGTCATAGGGTATATTTTTGTTGTTGTTTATTCAGAGAATGTTCCAGATTAAACCATAAATAAAACATGGTGTATGAGTAAAATATAGAAAACTGATGTTATGAATGAATAATGAATAACAGCATAAACTACTAGAATTGGGAATTTGAAATTTTGCAACATGCTTTTTTTAGTCTGTGAACACTTTGTGAGACAAAAAGGTAAAATAATTGATACAGTTAAAAAAAAACAACGAAACACGCTTTAGTAAGATGATATTGTTGTATGATTGATCCTTGATATAAGTGTACAAAGTTTGAATTAAATCTGTCCGTTTAATGTGTCAAAATCGAGTCTAAAGGAATCGGTTACATACATACATACAGGTGAAGCTAATATAACCGTGTTTAAAAGGAGATTTGTTTGTATGAAATTCCGATAATTTGGTATATGTATGTGTAATGAGTTCCAAAGCAACATTTTGGGAATAATCATCTATTTCAAAAAATTGTGCAATTGCAATTTTTTATATCATCTGTTTATTTTGCATATACTAGTTAATAAGTATATATGTATTTTATATTTAATTGAGCTAACGTTGAATATATTACGGGAAAAACGTTAATTGCCTGTTGCTTATTGAACAAAACCTCGTGTTTTCTGTTTTTATTGAGTACTTGATGGGAATAATTCGTTCTGCCTTTGCAAAGAATAAGGTAGTATGTATTTTTGGCAGATGCAACACTATTTTGGTGTTTGAAGGAGTTTATAGACAATATAAAAAAAATACGTTAGTTAAATGTAAATTCTCTTAATTATAGAGAACAGTATTAAATATTTAATTGTTATTTGAAAAAAAAAATAGCATCTAAAAACTTAAATTTTGTACGTTGGAACGTCCGGTAGGTACAACCGGAAACGCTGGACTTAAAGGTAAAAACTTTGTACAAAAAGTAGTTTTTCTAAGACAGGACTCGGAAATTTACCGTCTTACTAAGATGGCAATAATAATTTACTGCATTATTTAAATGCTTTATATTATAAATATTTATTCTTGTGATTATTAATCATACAAAAAATTAATCACGCACACTAAGAAATAATAATGTTGAGAAATAGGAATGTGAGCGAAAGCGCATTAATACACAGCTGCATACAGGGTTGTCAACACAACTAAAATAAAATAAAATAAATAGAAAACAAAAAAAAATCTCCAAATGAAGCATTTAAGTATAATTGTGTATGTTCGAAGCGATCGGCTATTATAATAATTATACAAATTTCCAAATTATTTTACATAAAAAATATTTTTTTATCAAAATATAATCGTTCTAACGTAATCGCAGTCAATTAACATGATTTTTATTATTTAATAGGACAATTACGCTATTAAAATACATATAAATTATTGTTAGATTAACAGAAAACCCAATAAAAATATGAGGTAAACATACATAGAGGTAAAACTGAATATTATTAGGTTTTTACTGTCTGGGAAAAATCATATCTGTACATATTGTCCAAATAATATCAAAATAGTAACTTGGAAATCCGTAGGTAGTCATTTTTTTTTATTTTATATATTTTTACATATTATATTATTGAAATAGTTTAATTATCTTTAAGGTAAAATCATTTTGATAAGTTAATGTCATTCCAAATACTTTTATAGATTTTCCGTACAGTGAAAACACATACCTATTTAAAATTACGGATTTTTTATATAAACTTACCTACTTGATTGATTTATTTATATAGGTAATTTAGATGAACATATTTTAAGAATATATAAAAAATAAAATATGGCAACCCTATCTAATTATTGTCATGTAAACAATCGCGAATAAATTATAGCGTATTAGGAATAAAATTAACATCCGATTGTAATAAAATATTAATTTTAAAACGATTTATTATATCAATTATGGATTTAAAGTTACTTCAAATTAAAATAACTTTTAAAAATTGACCTTCTTGGTTATCTTTTTCTATCTTGAAAACTTTAAAAGTTATATTTTTTTTTTGGAATTCATAATGACCTTATCTATTTCAAATTCATAGATAAAATATAATATAAACGCATTTATTAAAAAAAAAATAAAAATTTTCTGTTTTCATTTCAAATATCACCTTGTTAACTCTATTAAAATCAATCTAGCCGTTGCTACGTCCCATTTTCAAACAATTCCCTCATATAACATACAAATTTTGTTTTGAACTGTATGGTCACCGACCACCGTTACCCCCATCAAAGATGGTCCCTAAGTGATGTGGTTATCCTTCCAAAAGATTACGTAAAGGCCTTTTGATAATTACGAACTGCCGTTAACTTCAGGGTTGCCTCCTGTACTTTATAAAAAAAATATTTATGTGCTTAATTTCGAGGTAATCGTATTGTTTACTTTACGAGGTAATTAAAGTAAATGAAATAACAGTATCTTATTTTTTGTTGTTTCTTAAATATCAATATTTTATAAGGGAAAATATATGGAAATTGTAATGCTTTATCACTACATTGTACCTATAAAACACTTGCTTTCCGCCGTCTGTATGTCCGTATGGTTAGTTCTTTAAAATTACGCAACAGATTTTGATGAAGTTTCTTTAATAGACATAGTGATTCAAGAGGAAGGTTGTAGTATATAATTTGTTAAGTTTTCTACAAAACGGTGGAAGCCGAGTGCGGAATGATATTTCCTATAATGAACTTTTTGTACCTTAACCAATATAGTCCAAAAAAATTGACAGCCCTATTAAAAATGTCCTTGCTAAAAGTGAATGTTCGTCCTTACTCGGTTTATAGGTTGAGCTTAACAAATCTAAGTTAATTTCAAATGATATAAGTGAAGGCAATTTTGGAACTGTATTAAGACTAGTTACGGCACGGGAAAGGCCGTGTTTTGTTGTATAAAGCAAAATCACATGTATGTTTGTTACTCTTTCACATTAAAACAGCTGATTGTATCTGTATGAAATTGAACACAGAGATAGATTGATTTCTGGATCAGCGTTGATACGCAAGCTATTATTGTAAAGAGGAAGTATTCTTGTTTGTTTATTTGTTTGTAAATCAGAATCAACATAAACCATTTGAAATTATTTCACCAGTAGAAAGGTACTTTGTTACAACTTACAATGTTATTTTCTTAAATTCACATAACTATTCAACCGATTTCGATAATTCTTCGACGAGAAGACTACACTAATTGGATTTAAATTTAATCCGAGTAGAGCTGGAGCAAACGACTAGTATTTTATTAAAGTGAGTTTATAATATTATTTTAAATGTTAGAATAAGTGAATTAAATAAATATGTTTAAACTTTAAGAAACTGGAGTAAATGCAAGAAAGTGATCTGGAAAGTAAATTTTGACAACCCTATAAACACAATAATGTTCAATCAATATTTTGTCTGAAACGGCTGGACCAATTTTAACAGGACTTTCATTGATTATAGCTAATGTCATAATCTACTTCACTTTTGAAAATACATATATATGTCTAACTTTCAATGTGCGTTTAAGAACACCTACTTGTTGCTATCAAATTTCGTTATCTGTTCCCAACTTTTTAGAAAACTACGAAAGGTTCGTAGTGCTCACAACATTAATTGAACAAATAGGTTTATTCAAAACTATTACGATTTAAAAGAACATGTCTACATTGTACATATTTACCTAATTTAGCATGGTCTTTTAGAATTTCTTCAAAATTATGATTTTTTTAAAGTAAACATCATAAAAAACCTTTTCTACTAGCTCGATTAAAAACTTAAGGAAAAAATTGCAATACAAAATAGATAACATAGTACATAATATAATGTAATAGGTATCTATATTGTATCAGATAATAATTTTTGTTTATATTTTTATGTTAAGAACTAGTTTAGATTTAATAGTTTTATATAATGATTGTTTAGTTTTTGTAATTAAGATAAATAAAAAATTCGTATATGATTATGATTGATCTTGTGAACTAGATATACATGTATGTTAGTAAACAAAATAATTATCGTTATAATACGACTCGGAAGCAAATCGTTCGAAACGTATCGATTATCATATATTTTTGTACATACCTATGCAATGTTAATTCAAACGTATCGTTTTTTGAAAGAATTATTTACGCATACGAAATTTCAATAGTTTATATTTACTTACGCAATCCAAACACAAAACACTGGCACAATAATATTCGCGCGCAATCCGCACAGATTAAATATTGCGTGCTTTTTTTTAAGAATATAGGCATAGACTACTTACGAGGCGTGACAAAAAAAATTAATGTTTCAAAATAAAGGTTCGTTCAGAAACGCGCGCTCGCGTTTCACACTTATGGCTGACTGTCGTCGATGGGAGGTTCAAATGATTTTTGTACGACTGCGCTCGTCGGAGCCCGGGAAATCGATACGTCACAGCAAACGTCAAAAACCTGTTGAGATTCGCGGGTTTTTTTTAGATCACACGTGATTATATTATGGCGTTTGTTTTGTTTTGTTTGTCTTATCAATAAATAGAATTATGGAGTATTGTTAGATTATTATTACTGCAACTTGTGCAATAGGATATTATAATTATTAATATAATCGAGGTCAAAGGCCGTAATAATCTCTGCGATTTGATCTATTTATTAATGAAATAGTATTTATTATTTTGCTACATATTTATTGCGTGCACGTGTATATAAAAATCTCAATATTAATTCTGAGTATTATGCATAATCAAATACCATTAGCAATTAAACATTAAAATTACTTACTTAATAAAAATAACCTCCAAATGCAACAACTGTTGAATAAAAAAAAAAAAGACGGGTTGCACTCCGGGAGTGCCGGCAGAAGTGAAAACTTGATTATTATTAACGTTGAGCATGTTTGATATCCATCCGTCACGCTTTTTCGATCAGGTCACGTGTCCTGACGCGAGTTTAAGATTTTATACCCAACGCCGCTAAAGAAGTTTTCACTTCGAAAACCTAATATGTGACGTCAAACGTCACTTATTAATAATTATGTATGTGTAGTCTGTGGTCATGGAATGAGGTATATTTATTTTAAAAATCTCCAATTACTCGGTAAAATTTGCGCGGGACTTACCTTTGCTGAGTCATTTGAATAAAACATTAAACAATGTAGGGCTGCGCAAAATGTGTTTATACAATAATTAATTTAAATAAAATTATCGTGGTATAATTACTTATTTTAGTCATTTATTTTGTGGAGCCATTAATTAAGAGAAGAAGGTTTTAGTCAAATTTTTGCGAGGATTTTCGGCAAGTTTGAAAAAAGTATACTTTTTTATACCACAATGAGATAATGGCGTCTTGACGAGTACGAGTGTTTGCCCGGTCAGCTAGTATTAAATGCAATATGTTTAACCATGTTAAAAATATTTGTTAAAATTCCTAAATTGATATGCATAAAATCATACATCAACGACAATCATATTTAAATAATTAACAAAATCAAGTTTGTTCAACCCTAATGCGTTTCTCAATTCCGAGTATAATATATTTCTTATTACCGGCATAAATAATTTGTCCTGTTGTTTTATATCCGCAAAGTTGATAAGATTTTTGGTTTAATTTACCTATTCCATTCTCGTAGTTTGACTAAATAGTTATATTAGGAGTAGGACTTTCCAAAGCAAGGTGTTCTTAGAATTTTTTTTATATATCTCGAAACTCAATCGTTATGCTATTTACTAGACGCTGTACTCCAATTTATTTTTACCAAGAATCGAACTCGAGACTCTTGATATCAGGCGCTAATCATTAAACCAATGGTAATGGTATGTATGTAGGCTGTATTTATAATACATACAGGTTTAAACCTCCAGGTTTTTCCTACAGGGAAAAACCCGGCTAGTTTCCCATTCCTAGGTAATTGTCATATCTACAGAGTGTTTCATTTTTATATTTTTCAACAATTTGTACACATTCCTATATCTACAGAGTGTTTCTTTTTTTTAATAGCTGACCAATTATTATTGGTAATACGATGTCATGTCTTCGCGCTGTCAAAACGCGCGAATTTTATAAAGTCGGGCAAGTTTCTTAAAATTATCTTCTATAAAAAAATTGTAACTCCTAAAAGAAGATGAAAAGTAATCTTTTATATTTATTAACCAAGTTCAACCCTATTTGAACATTTTTGTTTTAAATATTGTATAGATAGATAGATTATAATATTATTTAGATAGGATAAGCAAGATCCGTTGTAATGACGTAGGTATATCTCATTACGGGATAAACCCAGTACCTACTATGCAGGTAATTTGTGAAGGAGAATAAAATATTGTCTTTTCTATATAAAACCTAATTATTATGTACCTATGTATGTGTCAGTTTCACCATTCATACTTGTATAATCATTGTATAACAATCTCTTACAAGCGAATCATATTCAATTCCGAAAACTTCAACTGACAAACAAATCCAATTTATATTCCAACTAGCTGTACCCCGCGGTTTTACTCGCATTGCTCCGCTCCTGTTGGTCTTAGCGTGATGATATATAGCATATAGCCTTCCTCGATAAATGGGCTATCTAACACTGAAAGATTTTGTCAAATCGGACCAGTAGTGCCTGAGATTAGCGCGTTCAAACAAACAAACTCTTCAGTTTTATAATATTATTATAGATACTTCAAGGGACAAAAACAACACGCTGTATCAAACAAATAAACAATTAACAAACAAAAAAACACTCAAGTTATTAAAGTAATCGATGTTTAATTGCCGTATTAACAAACGCTAATATGTGTATAATTCGAAAGTTATTCATAAATACTTGATTCACTTTCTCAATATTATTTGAAACAAACGAGTAATTAGTAATTAACTAGTTTATAATAGCGTAATGATTCGGACCATTTCACAGCTAAATACCGACATGAAAAATAGTGTCCACTTTCGTAATCCTATCCTACTAATATTATAAATGCGAAACTTTGTGAGGATGTGTGTGTGTGTGTGTGTGTTTGTTACTCTTTCACGCAAATACTACTGAACCGATTACAATGAAATTTAGCACACATATAGAGGGTAACTTGGATTAACACATAGGATAGGTTTTATCCCGGAAATCCCACGGGAACGGGAACTGTGCGGGTTTTCCTTTGAATGCGCGGGCGATGCCGCGGGTGGAAAGCTAGTATTCAAATAATTAATACAGTTTAAAAAACTTTAATTAGGTATTGTATTGTCACCGATCCTTGATAAGTGACATAGTATAAAGGGAACTAAGCGTACAAAGTTTGAATGAACTTAAACTTGACACTGGCAAATAGTATTGCCATAAAAAAAAAGCTTGAGTGAAATATGAGTGGGTCAAAATCGAGTCTAAAGTCGGTTACTACAACATAGAGGTGAAGCTAATAAAAGCGTGTTAATAGGGTAAATTGAATTGATATCGCTTTTCATAGTACTTTAGTTGGTAAAAATATTAAACTAAAAAAAGTGTTGTGTTATAAGTATTTTTTAGCAAAATATAAAACTGATTGATAAGTGAAATTGGAGCAATTATCGTTAATTACTCATTGAAACGTTTATTTTAATAAATAATAACGTATTGGAGTGTGTGATTGAATGAAAATTTCATTTTCAAATGAAGTCATTAAATCTATTTATTGTTATGTATAAAAAACTAGCTGTGCCCCGCGGTTTTACCCGCGTTCCTCCGCTCCTGTTGGTCTTAGCGTGATGATATTATGTAGCCTACAACCTTCCTCGATAAATGGGCTATCTAACACCGAACGAAATTTTTAAATCGGACCAGTAGTTCCTGAGATTAGCGCGTTCAAACAAACAAACTCTTCAGCTTTATAATATTACTAGCGACCCGCCCCGGCTTCGCACGGGTGCAATGCTGATACTAAATACACTACAGAAAAACTGTGAACGTTGTATATAAAAACATAGCAGCCCGCTCCGGCTTCGCACGGGTATAAAATATATAGCCGGGCGGCCGGCCGGTACCGCCGCGCCGCAAACGCTACGTCCCGCAATTTTTAAATCTGTAATATCTTCGAAAATATTCACTTAAATCATACGGTGTAAAGGGCCATATAGATCTATATTAAATGAACAATGTATTCAAGGTATTTAATTGGTTAAGGATTAATGCTGTATTGGTTAAAATCGCTTCGAAAATTAGCCATTATTTGTCGTAAAAAGTAAATGACAAAAAAAAGTTATTGTGGGTTATCCATAAGAGATAGACATATACCATCGCGGACTTTTCTGTAGACCTTTTCAATGTGTATAATACTTAGTACATTATTTTGATAAAACTCGTAGGGTTCAGCCTGCGTTTGCAATGTAAGCGGAAAAAATGTAATTTTTTACGACATCACATTAGAAACCTCAAAAATAACAGTACTTCTCCACTATTTAATGGATGTTACTATACATATAAACCTTCCTCTTGAATCACTCTATCTATTAAAAAAAACCGCATCAAAATCCGTTGCGTAGTTTCAAAGATTTAAGCGTACAAAGGGACATAGGGACATAGGGACAGAGAAAGCGACTTTGTTTTATACTATGTAGTGATAAGTATAGATTTGTGAGTTTTTAAACATCTGTCCGCATTTTTATGATTTGTTTTTGTGTAGATATATTCCGTAGATATGGAAACAGGTCGTAAACTATATTTCTAAGTGATAAGTAGCCGGGTCAGCTAGATTCTATACAATGCTAGTTGTTCGCCCCGGCGCTACGCGGGTAGTCTTTCTTTTTGTTAGTTCCATTTTGCATTTTTAAAAACTAAATATTGTTATAAACAACGTTTTTTACAAAATCGAGCTCTAAATCTAAATTTTACTTAATAATAACATAAACATCATAATAATCGACACATTTTCACCGTTACACGAATTAAATTGTCACGAAGTTAATCATAATTTATTAAATCGCTGGTAAAACCCACTACAGGTATATTATATAGAAATTAGAAAACTTGTTGCTAAAGTTGATTGCACTCAGAAGATAGGGTCCGGTCGGTCTTAGCTTGGTTAGGGCTCTTTATGGCGCCCTTTAGTAAATAATGCATTATTCACTACATAGTATAAAACAAAGTCGCTTTCTCTGTCCCTTTATCCATATGTATGCTTAAATATTTAAAACTGCGCAACGGATTTGTTTTCTTAATAGGTTCTCGAAGACATATTTTTATCCACAAAATTTCTAGTAAAAACCCTTTTCTTTTATTCTCTCTATAAGCAAGTGGTTTTGTTTAATATAATTTAAAGTTTTACCACGTTTTACAGTACTTAATGGCTTATAAACCAATTTAATCGCAATATAAATTATATTTTCCACTATTTATGGTAATTTGAGCTAACTGTACAAGATTCAGATACTGTGATAATTTATTCAATATTTTATTACGAATAAAACACCAATAACTTATCATTAAATATTTTATTATGTGTGAAATATTTTTATTCGACATTTTATTAGCAATAATTTAAAATTTATGTACCTATTAATATTTTCTACAATAGGTACCTAGTTGAAGCCCGAATTTTTCAAAGAACATTGAATATTTTTCTTCGTAAACCATTACTGCAACAATTTTTTCCTGCATTTTTAATCAAAACATTACCTATCTCTCAGTGACAGTAGCATCCAAATCAGAGCAGTCTTTTCGGAGATTTTATAACAAAAAAAAAGAGCGCGTGTGCCGAGCACACGTGTGAAAAGTGAAACTTCTTTGGCATGATTCAAAGATAGCAAAATCGTTGCCTTACTCCATGACGGGACGGTATTGTCATGACGCGACCTTGTTTTACTCTCAACGCACCTAAAGAAGTTTCACTTCAAAAATATGTCAATATATATCCTACTAGCTTACCGCCCGTGGCTTCGCCCGCTTTGGCTTAAACCCAATAAATTATATAACTTGCTCTTGAATTACTTACTATTAATAAAACCGCATCAAAATCCGTTGCGTAGTTTTAAAGATTTAAGCATACAAAGGGACATAGAGACAGAGAAAGCGACTTTGTTTTATACTATGTAGTGATACTAATATACTGTATAACTTTATTTCTCACTATAAAAGGGTCACTTTCATTCAAAGAGCACTCCACATAGGAGCTTTTGAAGCTAAATCTTTCTCAAGAGCTCTAAGATGTAATTTCATCTTAGGCTTTGAACGTGCAGACTATAAACTTAAGGAACGATTTTCTTTTACTTTTGAGAAACCTTCTTTAGACATACGAATTCAATTAAATGTTTTAAACCTCTGTAAATATATACTATGTTCTGTTAATACAGTAAAAAAAATACTGTCTAAACGGAACATTAATAGGAATATTTAATTTATGAAAAACAATATGATTAAAGTTTATATTTACACCTCTACCATGTTGTAGAGGCAAACAAAGGAACAAAAAAAAGACGTGTGGCACTCGGGGACTGCCGCGGTAAAGCTATTGCATAGCATGCCTTCAAGCCACACCTCCGAGCCCGTCGTAGTGGGGAGCGTGAGGTTTTTTCGTTACGGAATTTCTCCATTCGGTCCCCGCGCTCAAGGCCCGCGATAGAAGCTATGCAATAGCTTAAAATCTTTTTCTGTCATATGTTACCACAGATAACTAAACTATAGATATTACTATGAATTAATTACAGTTAGCTTATTAAAATTAATTTAGGATTTATTTGGTCTGAATTACAATTTTTAACCGACTTCAAAAAAAGGAGGAGGTTATTAAGATCATCTTGTATCCATTTTCAAACACATTATGCTTTAAGGAAAATTTATCTATACTAATATTATAAAGCTGAAGAGTTTGTTTGTTTGTTTGTTTGAACGCGATAACCTCGGGAACTACTGGTCCGATTTGAAAAATTCTTTTGGTGTTAGATAGCTCGTTTATCGAGGAAGGCAGGCTCTATATCATCACGCTACGACCAACAGGAGTGGAGCCACGGGGGTGAAACCGCGCGGAGCAGCTAGTCTTAAATACATATTAAAGTAATTCCTGTTTAGTTTAGAACTTTCCAATACAAGACTCAAAGGAAATGGCCAATGTGGATAGAAATAAACACAGTAATCGAAGCAAATCGTTTTTCATTTAATTAAAATAATATGCCAGTTAGTTGTGAAAGCATACCAGATAAGGGAATGAAAATATTTAAATATTCAACTTAAACATTACTCAACTACAGTGCCGGCGTTAGGGGGGGGGGGGGGGGGCGTGATGGGGCGATGGCCCAGGGCGACAAATTCTGGGGGGCGCCAAGGTCTGAAGTTGGAGTCTCTTGCCTCTCCTGGTGCAAACCCTCAGAACTGTGCTCTACGCTCTGTGCATATGCATATTTTTTATTGAGATTTTTTTAGATGGATTTTTTGAGGGTTTGTGGTCGAGGAGTGACTCTAACGATATCGTCTAACGTCTAACGTCTAACGGATCAGCCAAAAACTAACACTTGATATTGCTTCCCTTAAGTGGGCGCCACAATATTTTCGCCCGGGGTGTCAGTGGCCCTTACGCCGGCACTGCTCAACTATAATTAAGAAACGCTTTCGATAATCATAATGCATTGAATGAGTAAAAAGAATGTAGTTGCTCTTTTAAATCATACAACTTCGTGTATAGTAAGAGAATAATGGAAACTAATTGAATCATGTATTGACGACGTATATATTTAATAAATTAAAAAACATAGATATAATACCAAAAATATCATCATCCTAACATGTAAGTAAAAAATGTATTTCTGCAAGCCTTTTCGAGGCGATTATGTTATTACATATACATAATCTCTGTCTAAGATAAATCGTAATTCTGAATCTTGAATGAATACAAAAACATCCAGCTTCAACATGCAGTTTATAATAAACAATTCTTGACGATTAATTGTATAACAAACATATTAAAGAAACGTTATTTTAGTTAGTAGATTTTTTAATAGATATTATAAAGACGAAAAGTTTGTTTGTTCGTTTGTTTGTTTGAACGCGCTTATCTCAGCAACTACTGGTCCGATTTGACATATATGCTCATAATCAGATAGCCCATTTATCGAGGAAGGCTATACATATATATCATCACGCTTAAGACCAACTGGAGCGGAGCACTGCGGGTAAAACCACGGGGCACAGCTAGTAATATTGTATATTGAAGACTATTAAATGAAAATAGATCGTCATCTATAATATTAAGACAATAATGGATTATGCTAAGAATTAACTAGCCGTAAACATGCAAATCATCGTTTCTTAGTACATATTTGGTTTATCTTGGATTAAATTAAATTATGTCGTCAATATTTTGATGATATTTTTATAACAATAATAGTTCCAATATCCAATTTCATAACTTCTGAACCTATATATATTAAATGTATGAAAATTTTTAACAACAGTTGTTCAATAGGCGATCGGTTAGGTACTATATCAACACTTCTTGAAAATCGCCTTAAACATTATACAGAAGGAAGGCTTTTCAATGTCTCTCTCTTTCAATTTCTGTCAATTTCAATGAAGTTTTTTTGTCTTTCTATCTGTGTCTATGAAATTAAAGACAAAACAGGTAATTTCCTAATAAATATTTTATCATATATTTACTTAAGAAAATTACTGTAAGAGTTTCACAAGAGAAAATATGTTAAACGTAACCAACCAGTTAAAGTTATTTTAATGATATATTACCTACTAAGCTTGATTGAGATATAATTGCTTATATATTTAACTAGCTTTCCGCCCGCGGCTTCGCCCGCTTTGTCCATAACCTAATAAATTATATACTAAAACCTTCCTCGAGAATCACTCTACGTATTAAAAAAAAAACGCATCAAAATACGTTGCGTAGTTTTAAAGATTTAAGCATACAAAGGGACATAGGGACAGAGAAAGCGACTTTGTTTTATACTATGTAGTGATTTCCTACTACCTACTACTAATCGTTTACCTAATAACGATTTAAATGTACCTATATTTAATAAAACAATTTCTTTTTAAATTTTGTTAATTGAGTTTTTAACATAAAAATTATGATAAAGAAGCGATATTCGAAATTTATATTTTATATATTGTATTTATTTTTTAAGAGATGAAGTATTGTTATAATACATTCAATGTTTACAAAACATTAGAGAATTTATTCTAAATATAAAACATATCATATATTTTATAAATGGTCAAATCGAAAAGAGAAAAACGATTTACTTGTTTATTTCGTCTATATTTTAAAATAAATTAAAAACACTTTAATAAACTCAAAAAACACACTTGAATAGGATGATGAAGATTGTACGAAGTCGGGTTACATACAAACATACACGTGAATCTTAAAGCGTGTGTATAATATACTAGCTTTCCACCCGCGACTTCACCCGCGTTTTCAAAGAAAAACTCGCATAGTTCCCGTTCCCGTGGGATTTCCGGGATAAAACCTAGCCTATATTACTCGTGGATAATGTAGCTTTCGAATGGTGAAAGAATTTTTAAAATCGGTCCAGTAGTTTATGAGCCTATTCATTACAATCAAACAAACAAAGTTTTCCTGTTTATAATATTAGTGTAGATGTACAGTACTCCAAAAGTAATAATGCGCATAGAAATCTTCGTCACTGTTCGGCAACTGTCATATTCCCGGAGCGTCCGAAGATGATATGTATATAGAGTGGTTAAATGCATTTTCTTCATGCATAATTTAGTCAAATTATGTGTTTTGTGCTCAAAGAGATTAATATTTATTTGTAAGTAACGATTTTGTTTCGATAATTCTTTGTAAGTAAATAGCGAGAATAACCCCACGATTGCGAATATATCTTTGTTGGATTGATTTACTTGGAAAATTTCATAGTACTTTTAAAGTGTCTTACTGAAGCTGGTGTAATGATGGAAGAAAAGAAGGTTAAAATAACACAAAATTTATATTGTATAAAATATGGTTTTCAAACACAGGTTTTTTTTTTTTTTTTTTTTACGTTGGGAAATGCACTTACGCATCCCCCTCTACAGTTTTTCTGTATGAGGGGGTATGTGGGACTCGCAAAAGCCATACCCACTAAAACCCAACGGTGGCCACCGTTCGCCATCGGCGGCAGGGGTTAACAGCTAGGCCTTGTACCCCCACCGCCTACATGGTGATTGCCGCAACTTGGCGACTCGTCCAAGCCCATACATGACAATAGGCGACGGTATCGTGTAATGATAACGTCGCCCTATTATCGGGCTATCCGCCTTCCATCGCAGGGGGGGGCCGGTTTACTTGCAGCGAGCATAACTATAGTATGCTCGTCTCTACGTAAACCTCCCCCCTGTGCTTGTTTTGGCTCTTGTTTTAGGGCTGGCGCTGGACGTATAGACGCCTGCGTCTGCCAGGTCTACGCCGACGCAGAGGGTCCGCCGCTGGGTCATTTTCCCGGGCCCTCTCTGCATCTTCCTTCGCCTTCATTATTGTTTCACAGAAGGCTGCGACAATACTCCATTTCGCGTCATCAGCGACCATCATTTTCACGAGGGTTGGCAGGTTCAACTCGTTGTTTGTACCCAGCAAGCCCTCGAGAGCCAGCAAGCCCTCGAGAGAAACACAGGTTTACATTTAAACCATATAAATCTAATCATTAAAATCTCAGTTCAAAAGTATTCACAGTACTGATCATTCTTCATTACAAAAAAATAAAAATAAAAACAATCTAAATCAGGGATTATCTTTATTTCTGACATTTTACATACATCGGAACTTTCATTATGCTCTTCTTCATTTTCACTTTCCCTACTGCCATCACCTGTGTAAATCATTTCATCGATTAATTCAATTCACCTTTAGAAACAAAACCAAGAAGGGTATGTAATAGCAGCTCTATATAATTCCACACAGAGAGAACACGTGCAGTCACCACCAATATTTAAAGACGACTGACGGATTTTTGAGTTTTTTGACTGACAGGCTACCGTCACCTACCGCCCGATTTGTTTTTGATTGTGTATGACCGTGAATTGACTTCTATTTATTTTGAACAAGGTATAAAATGCAAGTGCATTGTTTAGGGCTCTTACAATTCAATGATTCGAGTGTTTTCGGAAATACGACAATTAGCGAAGATTTGCATGCGCATTATTAATTTTGGAGTACTGTACTAGCTTTCCACCCGCGGCATCGCCCGCGCAGTCAAATAAAAACCCGCATAGTTTCCGTTCCGGTGGGATTTCCGGGATAAAACCTATCCTATGTCCTTTCTCGGGTATCAAAATATATCTATACCAAATATAATGCGAATTTTTTCAGTAGTTAAGGCGTGATTGAGTAGCAGACAGACAGACAGAGTTACTTTCACATTTATAATATTAGTATAGAAGTATAGATATCACTAATGTTAGGCAATAAAATCTACAATCTTAGAGTCTAAGTACTAAGCTAATCTAAAGGTAATCAGAGATATTGAGAAAGTAGTAAATCGATTAATAACTTGAGACATAATATTTCACAGGATCAAATATCGTAAGTGTGAAGTAATATTATATACTGGTAAGGTATATTATATACAGTTGTGTAAACATATAGTTTACATGGTGAGAGGTGACAATTTCTATCAATATAAACGAATGTTTGTATGTGAAAGTTATTACTTATTAGGGAAAACAATTGAAGGTATTTGGATGAATTTTTGTATGTTGATAGATTAGATTTGATATTATGTATATAAATTACTAGCGACCCGCCCATGGCTTCGCCCGCTTTGCCTAAACCGAATAAATGATATACTAAAACCTTCCTCGAGAATCATGCTATCCATTAAAAAAACCGCATCAAAATCCGTTGCGTAGTTTTAAAGATATAAGCATACAAAGGGATATAGGGACAGAGAAAGTGACTTTGTTTTATACTATGTAGTGATCTTGTATAGGTACAGTCAAAAGCTCTATTTATCTCTTTTTTTAATTCATTCAAATACGGTGAGCAATTCAGGCGTAAAAGGGCGCAAAAAGGTCGATATAATTACAAACAGACACGTAAAAAGTTAAACATTAAGATATACAACACTATAATTATAAACACTGCAATTGAAAGATAAATAATGTCGTTCAAAATAGTCGGCATCCGAAATGCGTGACTAGATAGTTAACTTATTAAATGAGTACATTGATATTACATTACGTATGTTTAGATAAACTTTTATATTTATTATATTCGAAGCCCTAACAGGATTTATGTGAATTTTATTGTTTCTATAACCCCGTACTCGTGGAAGATAACCTTAATTTTATAAATCAATACAAGAACCACTCGCGGTTACATTGTATGCGATTTTTTATAAAACATCTAACAATAATGCTTTTTAGAGATTCCCATATTTAATTGTTACCAAGTATGCCAATGGATATCTGTTACGAGGCCGTAGGTATAGGATAACGATTTTCCTCTAATAATTTTTAATTTGTATACATTTTTCTATGTATGCATTTTTTAACCCGATGCATTTACATAGGAAGATGGAATTAAAGTATACCTCCACATTATTTGTTAATATTATGATTGTATTAATACCTACTAATTTATATCGGAAAGAAACAAAACGCAAGTCTAAATAATAAACAAACAATTAACTAAAAATATTTTTTTGTTAAATTCGCATGGAAATGTATCGTAGAAATTGTTATTGATACAATTTTATCACAAGTTAAATTTACAAAAAATATCTTTCAAATAAAATGGCGCGGGCGGTGCATAGGTATTTACACGCAATATATTTTATTCATTCATTAATTCATAATAATTAATCTATAAAAAACGAATCTAATAATTTTCTAATAATGGAGGTTCAGTTTTTTCGTAAACTCTTAAATTATTTTCTTCGTTTACAACTAGAGGGCGTTAGTTTGTCGGAAAATAATTCGATATTGAGAGTTTAAAAATAGAAAAACCATAGTATTTTAATACTATACTAGGAGTAATAGCAATATAAATTAAATTAACTTTTGATATGTTGTTTGATGGAAGATAAAAACCCATGGAGGGTTGTCGCGTAAAAACCGCAGGA
>CAJQZM010040219.1:0-21587 GCA_907164665.1 Colias nastes | reverse complement strand
ATATGCTCCATTAAGCATACGATAGGACATCCGTGACACCCGGTATAATATTAATTTTATCAATAAATAGATACTAGGTGATAAGTATTTTTTAATTATTTAAATTTAATTTATTTTACCTTCGGTATCTGAGAACAATCTTTAAATTTATTACAAATAATTTTTCACGAATATTTAAAAACATAATATACCTAGTAGTTTTTGTGTCTCCATACGAAATCTGTTTTTCATTGGTTCCACATTTTTTGCATTAATGCAAACACTTACATGCTTAATTACATTTATCACAAATTAATTTCAAAAAGATAAGTATCATTTGAATATTTTATGTTCCAATGTTGCATTTATTTTTAACTAGGTGTGCCCGGCGGCTGCTGTTGGTCTTAGCGGGATGATATATAGTCTATAGCCTTCCTCGATTAATGGGCTATCTAACACCGAAAGAATTTTTCAAATCGGACCAGTGGTTAGATTAGCGCGTTCAAACAAATAAACTCTTCAGTTTTATAATATTATATAGATTTTTATGACTCAACTTTTTTTGGTAGTCGATTTTGTGTATACCTAAGCCTGAATATGATTTATCTACTGAACACGAACTTAGTGAATAGGCTATTTCTCATGCAGGGTCAACGCAGACAAAGCCGGAGCAAGCTAGTAAATTATAAATAAAAACTTTGACAAACACTGCATCAAGAGCTATCGCTTCCTCGTCAGAAAATAGATCAAACGGTTAGTTCGAGCCGAATATCAATTTTTACCATGATTGCTCTTAATATGTCTTGAGGTTAGCTGAGGTGAGGCGCCATCTTGGATTTTATTACTGTTTATATGTTAAAATGTTAGATGTTTAATAATTAATATTCAGAATAAATAAGTGACCGCGGGTTTTATGTTTCCACTTGAAAGAATCAGTCTTTTGATGAATGAATTTGAAGTAGAGATGTGTATGAATAGATAAAATTGCAATTTTATTATATAAAACAATAAATAATATAGGAAATAATGCGTACCTACAAATCCTGTACAAAAATTATAAACGGAAGATATTGGTACAGTGGTTGACGCGTGAGCGTAGAACCGAGGGGTCCTGGGTTCGATTCCCGGTGGAGACGAAGAAAAAAAATGTCTCGGTCTGGCAGGACACAGAAGGCTGATCACCTACTTGACCCTAAAGTAAATCGATCAGTGAAACAGATGTATAATGCATCTGCCTCTTACCCCACTAGGCGACATGGAACTTCACTTTTTTAACCAATAATAGAGAATCGACTCTGAGTTCTAACGAATATTATCTATGAAATTTAGTTAGGTACATTGTTAAATTAAAAAAAGAGTAATCGATTACCGGACATGATGCTTACAAACAATAATCAAAATCAAAGATATAACAAGCCGTAAGAAGCACAGGTAAATCAAAGAACTTCACCATTCATATTTTACCTATTAATAAAATCATTTTGATTGAAGGTAATCTGAAACAAATTTCATAAGAAATAAGAATCATTTTACAATGCAGAAGTTTATAAATATTTTAAATAGATTAAAATGCAGTTATGAATCTTCATTGCATATTAATAAAGTTTATTTTTATGTGAACTACGTAGCGGTAGTTTTTAGAACGGATGTGTACGTGCTAAGAGTTATAAGTTAACGAGGTTTAAGAAAATGATAAGTTAATAATTATTTATTTGTTTGTGACGATTGTCAAGATTTATATATGGTTGCCAACCCTACATTAGGGTTGATACAACATCCGTTATACTTAAAAGACGGTGTATTATTTAACCAGACGCAAATTCTTGATGTACATTTTTTATTTTTCATAATGTATCAGATTTTGTTAAAATGTAAGCCTAAGAAAGCCAATCCAATTTTAAATGTTAGATTAGTTTAAGTATTATATGTATGTAAACAAAAACGTAAAGTACTGAATCGAGTATGAAATCCCTACAAACACCAGCCTTATACATAATATTTTAAACTAACAGGTCCAAAGGTCAATCAACTAAAGCTTATACATCTACCCCATACCTATAGGACATCTAAAGGACGCAGGACACTGTTTAAAAATAATTTTATACTAGTAAAAGTACATACGCGAGCTAAGGTCAGAACCTCAGCATTAGTCACAGCGCATTTTGACTCACGGTCGCAGACCATATACGATAAATGACAACCTTATGTCGGCAAACTGTAGGGCTGCCAACTTTATGAAATTATGAAAAAAAAATGTAATTGAGAAAATGTTAAATTAATTAATTTCTGATATTCAGAAATTGTCATTTAAAAAGCATTTGAATGCTATAAAACTAAATATCAAATTATTTTCAGGGTGTAGTAACTGACTGTAATTGGTCTAGCTTCGGTTTTGGTATAATTACAAGCGAGATGTCATTAAAAATATTCACAGCCGTTTTTACTTAAATATGTAGGGAAGCAAGAATGACTTAATTTGTGTTTTATTTAATGTTTTTAATTATTTCACTAAAAAAACACAATATTTGCGATAATAATAGACAATAGATATCTATAGAGTACTAGCTTTCCGCCCGCGGCTTCGCCCGCGATTTCAAAGAAAAACCCATATAGTTCCCGTTCCCGTGGGATTTCCGGGATAAAACCTATCCTATGTGTTAATCCAAGTTACCCTCTATATGTGTGCTAAATTTCATTGTAATCGGTTCAGTAGTATTTGCGTGAAAGAGTAACAAACATCCATACATCCATACTTACAAACTTTCGCCTTTATAATAGTAGTAGGATAAAGCATAGATAGATAAGTACCACGTGGCATCCCTAAACTTCTGTTTAAGTTTAATTTCTCTTCTAATCTTGATTCCGTATTTGTTATTTTCGACATTGTTATATCCTTGGTGTGTTGTATGAAACTAGACCAAAATATATTTTAAACCTAACATAATATACAATGGTTTACATAATATGGAAGGTCTTGTAAGTCAGGTTATGTAACATGCTTCGAAAAATTATTCATAGGTTTAAAAATACATGAAAATTACAGAGAGTTTTGAAAAAGAGAATCTAAATAAATATTTAAAATGTTTGTTTGAATTGAATGTTTTGAAAACATAATAGTTTCTATAAACACAGACTGTAATCAGTTTTCTAATAGTTTGTAAAGTTATCTATACTAACGTGAAAACAAAAGTAAAATAAATGAAAGTGTTCTATGTGACTTACTGATTAACGCATGTCGGAGTTAAAATTTCACTGATTAGCAATACCTTTCCTTTTTAAGATTCACTTTTATCAAATGCGATGTATGTAGAGATAGATAGAGGTTTTTTCTTGAAAGGAGTATATAATAAAATGAATAATTATTTCGGTGTAATTACATAGGAGTATCTACGTTGTCACATGGGCTTTTAAGAATAAATAAATGTTTTTCTCCATAAGCTGGTTTATTCCTAGGGTCCACTATCTAGTAGGTACTTATTTAAGACTAGCTTACCGCCCGCGGCTTCGCCCGCTTTGTCTAAAACCTAATAAATTATATACTAAAACCTTCCTCTTGAATCGCTCTATCTATTAAAAAAAACCGCATCAAAATCCGTTGGGTAGTTTTAAAGATTTAAGCATACAAAGGGACAGAAAAGGTGACTTTGTTTTATACTATGTAATGATTTACGAGTAGTTCTCGTTAAAACTGTACCAACATGTACCTAGTTCACACATAAAGATTACTGTGGAAAAACACTTCGACAGAAAACGGTTGATTATGTATTAGACAGTTATTTTAAAATCACATATGGATATTTTTTTTTATGTATAAATTAAATATAGCAAGTTTATATCACTTTAAAACTAGCTAATGTAACTGTTAGGTTAACGCCTTTTTAATGACAAAGTTAATGTAATCTCGAAATAAAAAGTCCCTCTATGTGGGCAAGGGGGCAGATTTGCTTTTACGACTTTTTCATATAGATGCTCTGATCTGATGTGCCATATTTTGTGACATTATTGTCTTTCATCCTATTTTTATTGGAAGCTCCGTATTGGTTCAGCCCTTTAGGCGTAACAACGTATGGTATAATATATTTTTGACGTGACAACGTCTTATAATTCGATAGAGCCGGCTGCACGCACGAAAAAACATGACTCATGCGGCGTTACCTCGCTCTGAGGCGTTCCATGTAAGGCTTGAAGTGCAAGCGAGAGCGCGGAACGAGCGACAAAGAAGCACAATCGGACGTTGTCACGTTCAACTATCGTCAGTAAACCGACTTTACAGACAACCAATTTTTTTTTTCAGATTTGATTAATTAAATAGGAATATCTGTGTCTATTACATTCCAATCAAATAAACAGAGAAATAATTCCTCAGATGACTCGTTCCCTTTTAGTCCTACTATTTCTTACAAAATCCGTGATATATTGCTCAGTTATACCTAGGGAATGCAATCCCGATCCCGCGGGATCCCGATCTCGCGAGATCTCGTGTAATTTTTCGGGATCAATCCCGACGCATCATATGACGAGATCCCGTTCGAGATTGACGGGATTGGGCGGCAGTGGTCAGCGACGCAACACACAACCACTCGGGGCGCAAGCTTTTCAATTTTTCCTAATTTTTCCTAATTCCCTTGAAATAAGCTTATTGTTTTGGTTACCTAATTTACCTACGTTAATTTCCTTACAACCTGATTATTATTTAGTTGGTAAGATTAAATAATAGAGGTTTTTATTTTCTTTCGAGTAACATGTTATTTTAGTTAACCTCACTTATAGGGGCCATCCATAAATTACGTCACACGTTAATAGGGGGGGGAGGGTATCATCTTTATGTGACATAATGTGACAAGGGGCAGGGGGGAATCAAAAGCTTTGTGACGTGACATAATAAAACGAAACGAAATTTGTACGTGAGCAAAAAACTTTGAACAGAAAATTTTTAATCTACCTACCTATATGTATTTATTAATAATTTCGCACTCTCGCTATAAGATTATCTCTTACGCAACAACATTTAATTCCTAGAGTCATGTTGTAATGCAAGTGGGACACTAAAATTTACGATTTTAAAAATTTTCGATATTTAAGATTATTTAATAAGTAAAAATAAGTAAAAAAATGAAAATAACTGTTTTCTTTTGATTATTTTTAGATACATGCATAAGTTTGAAAAATGCAGTGTGACGTCACATTAGGGGGGACGGGGTACTAAAAATGTGACAACCTGTGACAAGGAGGGGGGGAGGGGTTGAAAAGTTCTAAAATTCGTGTGACGTAATTTATGTATGGCCTCCTATCACAAACAAGCAGTTATTAGCTTTTTCAGTCATCTGAATTCAACTTTTTTTTTTAATTAGACGGGATCCCGAAAATTCCGGGATCCCGCGGGATTGATATTTCTAATCCCGCGGGATCCCGAATTTGCAATCTCGAGTCGGGATTGCATTCCCTAGTTATACCTGATAAATATCAGATACAACTGAGCATAATATCTTTGCTCCAATTAGTAAGTTTTTGAAATGTCACTGACCTAAGATAATTTATATTTCTTTTTAAATTATTATAGACCACCTATTGTGATAGCCGTTTAGTGGTGTTACATTAGCGATATATGTTTTTAGTTTATTAGTTTTATAGCATTTTAATATACATAGTTATTTCTATGGAATCCTATATTTGATACGTGAAAAGTAAAGGCCATCAAGCATTTAAAAAATTCTGACTTAACTGACTTGTATTTTCACGTACACGAACTCTCTTCAAATACTGCAGCTAATAATATTCCACCTGATTCAAACCCATTACTGCTTAAAGCACAGATCCACAATCACTTAATTATGGACCATAAAATTTCTCCAAAAAATCTTGAAGGTCAATTAGGGAATTTTACTAAAATACTGGTTATGCTCAAAGGTGCGCCCGGCCTACGCGGCGCCTTGACGCCAACGCAATCGCTTGATAACTTACGCGAAAAAGATAAAAGATAGAGAAAGATGACGGTTTATAAGAAAAATTAAAAGTAGTTAGGGCCGTTTAAAATGTGGTTAAACAGTTTTTGTTATTGTATGTGTATTATAGTTAGTTATTTAAACGGCAGAGGGATTTTTGTATGTGAAATTATTTGATGATAATAATATACGTACGTAGGTATACAATATACAATATACTACCTACATACGTAGTACTTATTTAATATAGAGACATTGATAAAATTATTTATAGAGGGGAAATGTTTTTCTCTTTCATCAAAGGTTATAAAAATTTAGTCAGGCTTCACGGTCAAGGCATAGATACCAGTAGTTTTCGAATTTATTACAAGCAACCAAAAAAATATTTCTTTTTATTAATATTAGTGTAAATGTAAATGACACATATTGTTATTTGTTACTAGCAGGTTTCTCTATAATCTATCTACCTATGACTCAATTTAGTGGACGACCTAGCTTAGTTTAAATTTTCGGTTGCCGCGGTAACACGTGCCTATACAGACGTACATACAGATTTTTATATAGTTTTCTAGGTTTTATTTTAGGTAACTAAACGGTGTTTTTTATTTGTAAAAATTGTGATTTTTCATATTTTTTATTTAAAAGGTAAAATGATGATTATTAATTTTTATTATTTATTTCTAAAATGTACGTTTTGTGTTGCAGGTCGCACCGCGGGACTTCATTAGTGTAGTGAATTCTGACTATGTGTGACTTTTGTTAAGTGCAGTGTTAGTGATAGTGATGGTTTTAGATAATAATGCGGCTGGTATAGGTAAGTTTCAATTTTCTCATTTATTTGGGAATAAAAAGCTTGTTAGTTGATATAGTATCTTACGATGGAAGTCGCCAATTTCTGTTGTTTTTTTAATGTACCTTTTATTATACATACAATTTTAATGAAATAACATACTATAAACTTTTCGTACTATTTTTGTAAACGAAACAGTCTCGATATATCATTAGATGTTCATATTTGTTGCGCACTCATGTCGAAACAGATGTGAATATTTCGATGAAATTTGGCACTTAGATACTTCACTTGCACTAGCTATATTTGTAACCCATTTTGTGTTTAGTTGAAATGAATAAATTCATCATATTTTGGATAAAGTTTTAGAGGTAAAGTTTTGAAAAACGTATTAAACTAATATCTAGTAGGTATTTTTTTTTCTAATTTCTTACAGAACTTGTTTAAAGCACTTGTTTATATATTATTAACATAATTATTGCAGCTGTTCGCAAATACATATTATGAATTGGCTATTGTTCGCGCGGTTATGTGAACTAGTTTTAATATTATTACATATTATGCACTAGTTCGATAACGTGGCTTTATTCGCATTTTACGTGGATAATAAGTATCCTATGTGGATGTATAATGTATCTTACTCTGTACCAAATTGCATAGGAACACAATAGAGATCCGTTCAGCAGTTTTTGCGTGAGTGACAAGCAAAATTTCATCCTTACATACTTAAAGTTTATAGTTTATACTATACGTGAAAACTCTATTAAAAACATCGCAAAATACACAAAACACTGGACTTAAAAATATTTAGGCATTTCTCACGAACACGATTTTTAACCAAAATTAATAGAAAAATAATCAAGTCGATTTCATTCACATAAACCTTCCAAAACTAAACCGAAAAAGATGCAATTCACATCTAAATCGCAATCGCCATTGACCCAAACACCGTCAGCAGAATAGTAAACACGCGGGGATCGAACCTCGTCCCGATTGATAGGAATTACACAATTGCTGTCACTTAGCACTACGCTCTTGGGTGTGGTGCAAGATGCGAGATACGCGGTATAACCGACTGCGAAATAAACTACTAATGTTGATAAGTGTTTGAATTTTTTTATTGAGAATAGGGAAGCGCTTGACAACAATCTCGCCTGATGTTAAGCTGAGATGTGGTCTAAGATGGTACGCGCTTTCCTAGAAGGTACCTGTTCTCTCTCCGCTTGATTGATCGTGATCTCAAGAACGGTTCGCGCTTTTTCGAGTAGATCGGTACATTAACTAGGTGGACTTAAAAAAATCCTGAAACATATAACATGCCTACGGGCAAAAGCCTATGACTATACATGTTGCTTGTGAATTGAAATTCACGAATATGAAATTCGTTTGCAATAAGGTTTATAATAAATTTAGTCACATCATTATGGTTATAACTTATAATGAGGTGTTAGGAATTTTCGATGGTGTATTAATTCTTGAAAATTTTAGTCATTCTCTATTTTTGGCTTTTTCATAATAAAGGTTTTTACTGAATTACTAATTTACTTATACTTATATTCTCCCAGTGTAAGTGTAATAATGGTCATGAATAAGAATAACAAACATGCCATGAATAATAAATATTACTTGGTTATATTAATTCTAAATTTAATTGTCTTCTATAGCAAAATAACAATTTTTATTAACTCTTCCAATTTACACATTAAAGTAGGTACACTTATAAAAGTATGATTTTTATCATTTTCTACTGTCTTATCTTCGATAGTGCAAAATTGATTTTGATGTTCTTACATATAAATAATCTAGATCTACACCGCGTCTAGCTCATCACTTGAGTCCCTATGGTCCATTGAAAAGTTACATTTGGGGTTGCATTTTTTAGAGGACGCAATTTTATTTTTTTGATGTGTAGGGGTGGTCAGTGTGAAGCTATCACCAAGTTTGTGGGGTCGCCACCCTTGTCCCACGGCCGCCATCTTGAAAATAGCGGTTGATATGGTTTTTACGATATATCTCTTAAACTATTTATTTGATAAAAAAAATTTGTTAACATTATTTGTTGCAAATTAAATACTCTACAACTTTGATCCTGCAACTTTTTGTCGTAGAACTATAAATAAAAAAGTTATAAGCGAAAATGTTCAGAAATTAGAGATATTTATATTTCTCAATAAATCTTTTTTTTATAATTTTACGTAGAAATGATATTTGACCATTTTTGTAGATTGTTTTTCGAGGAACAACTTTTATATACAACATTTTTTCATTAATTAAATAGCTAAGGTTTTACAGCGCTCCAAAGTGAGTACTAATTTTCAGTACTCTGAACTATACAGTATACTTATATTATGTGTGTACTAATAATAATTTGTCATCAGTAATGGTTTTTTTTGTTATTATAATATTTTTAATAATTAATTTTGCAATATCACTAATAATTAATTATTGAATCTTTTCCCCACCACCCAGGAGGTAGAGTCTGGAAGCGCGACTTTTTTTTACGTCGAAAAGCAGGTCTGAAATGTTCTGCAGTGTGCTTCTATTGTTCTGGAGTATGAGAAAAGAGCCAATAGCCAATATATGTATAGTTAAGAGTACTGAAAAATAGTACTCACTTCAGAGCGCTGTAAAACCTTAGTTATTGACGTTATGAAAAAATGTTGTACATAAAAGTTGTTCCTCGAAAAACAATCTACAAAAATGGTCTGATATCATTTCTTCGTAAAATGATAAAAAAAAAGTTTTATTGAAAAATATAAATGGCTCTAATTTCTGAACATTTTCGCTTATAACTTTTTTATTTATAGTTCTACGACTAAAAGTTACTACACCAAAGTTGTAGAGAATTTAATTTGCAACAAATAATGTTAACGATATTTTTTTATCAGTTAAATAGTTTAAGAGATATATCGTAAAAACCATTTCAACCGCTATTTTCAAGATGGCGGCCGTGGGACAAGGGTGGCGACCCCACAAACTTGGTTTTAGCTTCACACTGACCCCCCCTACACATCAAAAAAACAAAATTGCGTCCTCTAAAAAATGCAAGGTTAGGGCTAAAAAATGTAACATTTCAATGGATCACTAGAGCAGAGCGCTAATGGTTGATGAAACGAGCTGTCGCACACAAATTGAGTTATTGCCCGACGTTTCGCGATTGTTTCAATTGGATGCAACTGGGCCTTTGTTGAAAAGACCTAGTTTAATAATAGTACCTAAACCTATGATGAAACAGTTTTTCAAAAAAATTTTGTCTGGTTAAGATCGCTCTTACCGTTAGCTTAGCTTAGCCGTCTTCTATACACTTTGCCATATAAAAGTAAAAACTATACATTAAATAATACCGAAATAGTTAGGTGTTTTATTAGTTATCCTTACCTTATCTTTTATTAAATTACATTGAGATTTCTTAATAACCAAAACATAAATTTTAACAATGCCTGTATCCTTTACCGTCTTTCATAATTCATTTACTTTATTCTACTTTAATTAAATCATTTAATCTAATAAACTCAAATTTCTCCTTATATTTTATTGTAGCGTAATCAATGATATTATATATACAAACAAGAGGAATTCCAACAAATGTTCATGGATCATAAACAATGTCACATTATGTGCTTCAATATTACAATTAATATATTTGACACAAATTATACTTATAACTCATCTTTGATTTAAGAATTGGGTCTCTTCTCTTTATGTAGCATATTTAAAACAACAAAATATAAGGATAGTTATCTCTATCTATTCAGGTCATCATATTATAATTTAAGAACATGGTTCAATAATTGTTAACTGTCAAGGTTAACATATAAGACCTCAATATCACATCATTAGCAAACAACATATTATGTAAATAAAGGTTTTTTTAACAAGCCTTTGAGTTGCTGTCTTTTCTAGCTCAGTGTCCAATACAAAAACTTATACTTTAAATATCTAAAGTCTTTGGGGTTGACCTTTTGACCTGCTTGACATTCTACCAAAAGTAAAAGACCAACCAACACTTTACCGTTAGTACACCTGCACGTTAAACAGATTCTTCAAAAGATTCAGGATTTCTTACTTCTGAACCCTATCAGCTATCTGCCAGGATAAAGGCCATGCCAACTTGATTCTACCAAAATAAAGCGCCAACCAATATTTTACGGGCGTTCCTTCTGTTCAGTACTTAGATTCCTCAAAGGATTGCAAATTATCTACTCCCGGGCAAAATTTTCCAGGCTAAAGGCAGTTCAATACTTGCTCTAAACCTGTAGGCAGCAGCCTTGCAACCAGATGTTTGAGAATGTTAAGGTGCTCGCCAGATATGGTGAAACGGGTCATGGCGAACGGCCTGACCTTACGTACGCGGATATTTATCATTCATCGCTGATTATTTCGATGTAAATATAAATCTTGGAACGTACCAAGTGACTGAGGATCTGCGTAAGGTGAGCGCATTTGATGCTACAATGGCACATTGTTTATGTTGGCTGCTTTGTGTGTCAAATGCGTGATGGTTACTGGATTGGAATGACCACCTTTATTTAATCAAAGGTAGTAAGTATCTTGGTTTTGTGCTTATTAAGGACAATTAGGATCTTCAAGAAAGTTAATATGATTAATCCTTAATCTTTTTTTCCCTCTTGGTCACAGATGTATTTTGCTCTTGAATTTAATATTAACTTTTTCACGAGATCATATTTTTTATCGGGTATCATTTAAGCTATCACCAATTTAATTAGTTTTGTGTTTCTTAAATAATAGGGTTTGTCCTCAAAATAGTAGATCTGTCACCAAAATGTAGTCACCAAACAATGCAAAATCAGTTCCACAATAAATCACCTAAAATCCTGAGATATAAGGTCTAGTACCAAATAAATGTTTTTGTATGTATTATAATAGGTGTGTCCTAATAAGTATTTAAGCAAACTAATTTAAAGAGATCACCAATAAATCATATTATGTTACTAGAAAATTGCATTAAGTTCAAATAAAAAATTAGGGTTGTCGTCATCGTTTCAACCAAAAGATTCTGCTACTTAACTAGACTCCCAGGGTTCTAAATTTCCACTGGTAGTATAAATTATATTTAAATAAAATTTTTAGCAGAGTAGTACCTAAATAAAACAATTAAAATCAAAATAATCAATATTTATTGTTTAAAATAATTACCACTGAACAATCAGCGCTGGTTTAAAATAGCTGGCTTATGGCTAGCAGAATAGTAAAACACTTAATTAAAGTTAAAATAATCAATTTTTAAAGCGCGCCAATTTGTCTCCGCCCCTTTGATCATTTTTTCATTAAAATTATAAATTGATGTATTAAATTGGTAACGAATACTATTAATTTAATATCTGAACGAAATAAAATGTTACTACTGTATTGGTGACAAAATATCAAATAAAAAGGAGTCGCAGTCAGGGATCGATAATCAATTTATTTGGTGACAGATCTACCATTCTGAGCACAGAGCTATTATTTAAGTAACAAAACTGTTATTATAAGAACGAAGTTTATATTCATGTAATGCAATATAATTTTATTGGTTATCGATCTCTTATTTTACACATATATTAACATTAATTTGATAATTCATACCTGGGAACAATTTTTGTTTATCTGAGAACGAAAATATTTCGTGGTGATAGATCTATTTATTAGGTGATACAACTTGATGACAAATATAAATTTTGGTGATAGAAAATATAGTTCCCTTTTTTATCTCAGGAATTTTTAAAATCAGAGAACATCTAAGGCACCCATGCAACTGGTTACGTATTAGAAACGGAAACTGGCCGCGCAAACATCCGTAAAACCTAAACAAATATTGACGGTTTCGGGGTTTTACTGACCAGCTCTGATCTGGGGTAAGCAAAGGCGGTAAAGATACGAGGGCGATTCAATAAATACTTAGCCTACAAAAAGTATACGAAAATTTTGGAAAAGTGGCAATTTATTTTTCAACATAGTCTCCTTTTAGTTCGATACACTTAGCCCAGCGATGCTCCAACTTTTTTAACCCGTCCGAAAAATAGGTTTTCACAAACTCTGCAAAATAGGCCTCCGTGGCAGCGATAACCTCCTCATTTGATCCATATCTATTCCCGGCGAGGGATTTTTTGAGATTAGGAAACAGTAAGAAGTCACCAGGGGCCAAATCTGGAGAATACGGTGGATAAGGCAGCAATTCGTAGCGTAATTCGACCAATTTGGCCATGGCAACGGCAGACGTGTGAACCGGTGCGTTGTCGTGGTGAAACAGCACCTTTTTCTTAGCCAGATGGGGTCGTTTTTTCTTTAATTCGGCGTCGAATCGGTCCAATAAATCGGCATAGTAAAGCCCTGTAATTGGTTTACCCTTCTCGAGGTAATCGATGTAGACAACTCCTTGTGAATCCCAGAAAACGGTGGCCATAACTTTTCCGGCCGATTTTACAGTTTTCGCCTTCTTTGGAGCACGTTCCCCGGTCTGGATGCATTGTTTTGATTGCTCCTTGGTCTCTGGTGTATACCAGTGAATCCAGGTTTCATTGAACGTCACAAAACGACGCAAAAACTCCCCTGGATTCCGCTTAAACAGCGCCAAACACGTCTCCGACGTGGACTCACGGTTGCGCTTGTTTTCCGGTGTGAGTAAATGCGGCACCCATCGCGCCGACACATTTCTCATGCCAAGTTCCTCGTGAAGAATATGATGCACTGTTCCTTCTGAAATGCCTACAGTCTCAGCTAGCTCCCGAACCTTCAATCGGCGATCTGTCAATACGAGATCATGGATTTTTTAAATGTTTTCCTCCGTAGCAGCTGTTTTTGGTTCACCTGGACGTGGTTCATCAAAAACCGACGTACGGCCACGTGCAAACTCGTTGAACCAATTCTTGACGGTGGCTATCGATGGAGAAGAGTCACCGTACACAGCATCCAAGCGGTCTTTGATTTTGATGCGCTCTTTCGCGTCCAAAAATAGGAATCGAATCACTGAACGATACTGCTCTTTTTCCATTTTTGTAAAACCGATCGACACGTTCGCTTCCATAGGTTGTCAAATTAAAACAAATGAAGGGATTGTAATGAAAATTAAAAAAAATAATTAAAAAAGAATGAGCTACACTGTGGTAAACCTATTTTGAAACAATAGCGCCCTCTGGCGATGAGGCTAGGTACTTATTGAATGCACCAGGTAAGTTGGTCCAGATTTTAAGAGCATCATATACTTCTGTAAGTTACGATTGTCTTCAGAAGTAAGAATAGAAGATAGTTATGATCACTGACGTTATAATACAGGCTGGCTGAACAATCTAGATGAATTCGAGTATACACCATAAAATGAAACAATAATTTAGATACGATACCGTTTAAGAGACAAAGAGTAACATTATTACAGACTAGCTGTGCCCCGCGGTTTCACCCGCGTGGCTCCGTTCATGTTGGTCTTAGCGTGATGATATATAGCCTATAGCCTTCCTTGATAAATGGGCTATCTAACACCGAAATAATTTTTCAAATCGGACCAGTAGTTCTTGAGATTAGCGCGTTCAAACAAACAAACAAACTCTTCAGCTTTATAATATTAGTATAGATATGAAATAATAAATTAGATACGATGCCGTTTAAGAGCCAAAGAGTAACATTATCACACACACAGATAACACAATTTTAAAATCATTATACTCATGTATAATAAACACCTAGACTAGATAGAAATACATCCTAATTCATTAATTATCAGTCTAGCTGTTGATTGTCTCTATTACCAACAAACACATGAACAATTCGCGGTTAGGTAATTATTAATTGAACACTCCGATTGCCCGGCTTATTTTACAAGAGATACGTGACTGTTTGTCCGTCTGTATCTATTGAACTAAGTATTATAATGATCTATATAAATAGGGGTATTTTTCATAATGCTCTATCAATAAACAGCTTTAGGACACAATAGCATATATTTTGATGTTTTCGTTAAAAATACATTTGTAAGTTTTGTAAGTACTCCAGTTACTTGCAAAATAGAGATAGTTATATATTTTTTTTAATTCTTTAGAAGTCTTTGGAATTAGAAGGTCGAATTTCGACCAGTCCTAATGTGTACAAAATTATATATTTACGTTGAAATCAGCATTTCTCAATACAGTTCTCAGAACATTTCAAAATAATTGAAGTTATGAAGTAATTAATTAATAATTAATTTGAAGTTTGTTTTTCCTTATTGGTTCAATAAGATTCTTGATTAGATTTTGGACTTTCATACTGCTAATCTAAAAATCTGACCATTTTACATTTGTGTGTTTGTAAGTTAATCACGCATAAAACGACTGACTGAGCTTGTAAAAATAATTCTAGGTCTTATAACTTTTATTATTTAACACGTATATTTGTGAATTATGCATTTCCTATGAAATTGGGTGGTCCCCGTTGACATAAGCCGCCATTATCGACATACTCACGAACACAATAATTATACGTAATTCATATTTATAAACCTAAAGGTTAAACCACTGTAAGAATTACATTGCTTTCGTAGTATTTAAGGTAAAATTACAGTCATTGGGTCACATTTCCACGATTCCTCGTAAGATTTAATTCTGAAATAATTATTAATAAGTTATATTCGCGAAATGACGAACGGGGTCAAGTTCGACTCGAGTGACTATTGCCTTGACCGGTTGATGGTAATGAGGAAATTATTCCGTAATGCTATTGTAATTAGAGCGAAATTCGTAATTGTGGTGATCAGCTGATTGTGACGTCACGTTTTGGATTTCTTAGCATATTATGTTGTTATTATTCGACCTTTTTGATACTAAATTTTCTAAGTTTTACAATTTTTTTGTTGAACAAGGTAATCTCACAATTTTAGTCAATGCAATATATAAGACATCCATTAAGTACAAAAAATAAATAAAATTTCATAGCAGAGACAAAAATAAGATATTTTATGACAGGATTTACAAAATATGCCACTAAAATCTAAATATATTTTTGGTAAATCCCCGACCTATCCCAACTCCTGTTTTCAATAAAACAAGATTACTGGATTATCTTCCTTTTACGACTGAAAGAGAGAGATGTTGATATTCAAATGCATAAGAGGGACAGAGATGGCATGTGTTGCAGTTTCAATTGTATGAAATTATTTTGGTAATGTCATTGAACTTGAGTATCGAACTAAGTTTGACCTGCGTCTTTTGGTGTTTTGTAATTGTGACGTCATCATGTTTGAGGACCCTGATTGGTGTTGCGATAAAATGTTTAAGTATATAGGTATACTAAGTTGTCCAGGATCATATTAAAGGTTTTTCAAATAATCATATTTCCAAAAAAAAAGGGAAGTATCTATCTCAGTGATTTATTTTATGTTTTGAGAACTAAATAAATAAAATATACATATCCTCTCATGAGTGAAAATCGAAGCTTTGTCATTTATTATTAACATTAATTTTATAGTTTTTACATAAAAGTCTTTATAACTTACAAGAATTTTTCCTACCCTTGGATTTACGCCCTCTTTAAACCAAGGAGGTGATTAAAATTATTATTATAGTAGCACCATAAATATTATCAATTTATCAATAATCGGAACAGCTCATAGAATAAGAATTCAGACGTGTAATTCTGAGAATAACAATTGTGCCTTGCATATTGATGTCTCAGGAATGCTGATTGCTGAGACATTTTTTGTTTATATTATGAGATCGGTTACAAGTTGGTGATATTATTTAATACATTATGGGTGTTATTTCAACTAGAAATTGTAATGATATTACATAGAAACTTTAACAAATTTGCTTAGGGCTACAATCATACAATACCGAACCATTTAATAGTATGAACTTTAAAAATTTTTTGAACAAAAATTCCGCTATTTTTCATTACACTTTTTATATAGGTACTGAACCCTTTAAAACATTTTTCATAACTGAACTATCAAGCTTTCAATTCAAGCGTTTCGGCCTACCAGATCGCTGAGCGTACCAAATAAACATACACACAATAAACATTACCCTTCATAACGCGATCGGATAAACCATCGATGATGTAATTTAAAACAATAAGTATTTAAACTCAGGACGAGAACCTAACTCAAACTCAACTGATGTCGGATCAGCGAAGTGGGTGTCCTTGGTCGAGACAATAGATTATAACCAATACACGTAGAATGTATAATAATTGTATAATATACATTTCAATTCTGATGATCATACTAATGTTATAAACGCGAAACTATGTTAGTATGGATGTATGTATGGATGTTTGTTACTCTTGTATCTCTGTACGGATTTGGATTAAGCTTTATGGGAAGTTAGGTTATACATCAGACTAACACATGAGCTATAGAAATACATACCTGATTATGCACGCGGCCGCGATCCGTCCGCGGGTGGAACCAGGCGGCATAGCTAGTAGATCTTTATATCAGTGTCATCATCATCATCATCAGCCCATATACGTTCCTACTGCTGGGACACTGGCCTCCTATGAGGGTACAGGCCATAATCCACCACGCTGGCCAAGTGCGGGTTGGCATATGTCAGTGTAGTTCCATCTAAATACATAGATATTATTTACATCTATTACACTTACAACATTAATTGTTACAGAATATCCATTTGAAAGAAAGAAAGAAAGAAAACGTTTATTTAATGGCACATAGCCTCACAAGTAAATTATGAAAACAATTTATACAATACTTATATGGTATTGAAAATACACATAGATATTAATAGATAGATATAGATATAGGTATTTCATAGATAATGCTTTAAATTCCTCCTAAAACGTCTGGAAATAACCTACTATGACTATTACATAATTAATAAATAACGTATATTCAAAACCTACAGCTTTTAGTTACATAACAACTATTTGCATATAAATTTTGATATAATTTTAAATAGTTAAAACATCCGAGCTTTAAGGTCAACAACACTAACGGTCCGGCCATTTGATATTTCGTGAAATTTAATATTTTACTTCATTATTCCATATTAATTTCCATTTTTATATATAGCAATTTATATCAAAAGTAACTTTAAAATATATTTCGAAATTGTATACCTATAGAATAATTATTACTTGTAGGTACATATTTTGCTGATATATCTACCTATTAAAAAAATACTGGTTTATAAGGACAACATAATATATTATGTATAATATGTCAAGAATGATACTTAAATTTTTTCTTTATTTTTTATAAACCTAAATTTTTCCACCACTTTAATAGTACTAAATTCAGATATATTTATGCTTGCAAGAAACGTACTTACCCAAATTATTATATCGTGAACATTGTAATTTGTAGAATCATTTCGATAACAACACTTGATTTAACAAACATTAAAAAAGTGGTACAACAAACATTAAATGAAAATGTTTCCATCTTTGCTCAAAATATTAAATTTTGAAAATTTAAAATAGAAAGTCCTTAATGATATAAAACCTACTTTTAACACGTTGTCTACATTTTTAAAAGATATACCTCATTGCCTCTTATGATCATAATGGATCATAACGTTGCGGAGATAATAAATTTCCCGCCACCGAGTGTGGTCGCGTCACAGATAATTAAAACATTTGTCTATCTGCATTCTATGCAACAATTTGATGGGGCAAGTGTCAACGCTGAATGGGTGGTAGTGTTATATTCGTCTAAGGGCCGATTTTTCAATGCCCAGATAAACAGCTAGATAGACTTTATTCTTCAGTTAACAAAATATTCAATTTTTCAATAGACGAATAGGACTTATCTATCTAATAACTACGTTATTTGAGGAATAAATCTATTTGCCGCTCCAACGGCCAGATAGCGCGCTATTCGACGAATAGGCGTTTGATTTGACAATTGACGCGTCAAATTTGGGATATTTTCGTATGTAATAACATAGAGCATAGAATTATTAACAATTAAGCCTCTTTCTATATAATTATTATCAATTAAAATCATATTGAAATTGATGTTTTTGGTAGTATTGATGACCATGCCATTGAAAATTTGCCGAACGCTGCCTTTATGTTGTTTCCATCGTAAAATATATAAATTTAAACACAAATTTAATCAAAACTCTTTACTCGAATCAAAACAACAATCAACAATCATAGAACACAAGACAAACTTAAAATGCACTCCTGACGTGAGTCATAATGACGGTTGTTGACAACTTGCAAGAGTTGACTCTTTCCCGCTCTAACCTGACTAATTTAATATGTTTGTTTCGCCACTCCGAGAGCAGAGCTGCCAATATGGAAATATTTGGTCAGATAGTTATTCATGGAATAAATCACGATTGAAAAATAGGCGAGCCGTTATGAGTTAGATAAACAATTGAATAAATCTATTCGAGGGGTAGTTATTAGACTGTTTATCTCGGGATTGAAAAATCGGCCCTTAATTAAGAAGATCGGAAATAGCGCGCGTGCCTGCGATGCGACGGTTAGAACGCACCTGTCGAAAAAGCGCGGGAAACTTCGAATGAAGCGGGTGTAATTTTTCTTGGCTGAGTTAAAATAATTAATTTTTATATGATCAGTGGAGTTTGGTTTTGTATATATAGTTTATAATTGTATATATTTTATTAATTGTGTATAGTTAGTGTTTATTTAGGTAAGTTTTTGTATATATTTAATTTATAGTATGTGTAAAGTTAAATTTCGTGAGGTAAGGTTCGGTCTGATTGTTCTATGAACGATCCTCCGGATCCTATTCCCCCGGGACTGGTTACCCCCGGTCCTGAGGTAGCTAGTTACATAACAATCCCAATTGTTACAAATACATGCTTAGATCAGAATTTGGAGAGTACTCCAAAGAAACGACGCTATAGAAAGCATGCAAAAGATTCAAATGAATCAATGATCACTGAAAATATTGATGTTGGTGATAAGCTAAATAGATCTAATGATAATCCATCGAGATAGTATGTACTACGTACTAGAGAGGCGATCGCTACTACACTCTCTTTAACACGAGCTAGAGGCAAGAATCACAAGTCTCTTTAGTCTGTGCCGGACTGTGCCCCCCGCTTGCCGCGTCAACACGTGTTATTGCTCTGTTCAAAATGCCTTCGTGTGTGCTAAGATATTGTTTTAACAGTTCCCATAATACAAACAAAGCCCGAGGAGTGACTTTTCACCAGTAAGTTTCCTTATTATGAGTAAGTAATGCATTTTACTAATATTGTTATCATTTTGCGAAAAATCACCACGCGTTCTGCGTTTCGCGCCATTTTTCATAGACTAACAGCACAGACGTGACACTATCGATGAGTCTGTTAAAAAAATGTAACTGGATTTTTTAACTATGTATATATCAATATATACTAGGAAAGATTACCGTGTTGTAGTACCTAAATATTTATACTTTTACCCGACTACGCAAAGTAAAACGGTAGGTTATATTAAGTAATATTTATTTATTTACCTATTTTTATTTATTAAAAAAATGTTCATCAACAGTTGTTCCAATAGGATTTATAAATTATTATGCACAACAATTACAAATAAACACAACATTCACAGAAACTAATACAGTAAAAGTTCCTTAATCGCGCTTCCTTTATTCGCGTTTTCACTATTCGCGGATTAAAAAAATGCGACCCAATTTCTATATTCGCGACTAAACATTTTTTTTATTCGCGGATTTAATAAGTACATACATAATAATAAAATTATTCCAATAGGTATCTTACCCAATATCCTTGTCAAATGGACTAATAAGAAAGTAAAATAGATCTTATTACAAGTTTGCCTAAAGTACATAATATTATGTTCTTAAATGATATCGCCGAGGCCTTTGACACAAGCCGCCTTTGTCGCAAGCCGCCTCTGCGGCGATTGATGTTTTTGAGAATGTAAATAAACAGAATGGAAGCAACCTTATAACTCAATAAATAAAGTATATTACACGCTTTATATTAGCTTCACCTGTATGTTTGTAACCGACTTCTTTGGGCGCGATTTTGACCCACTTTAAACGGCCAGATTTCGTTCAAACTTTGTAGATTTATTGAGGACCGATGACAATACACTAATTTGATAAAATAAATAATAGTTAAAAAAAATAAAAAACACGCTTTTTATAGAAAACCGACCTAAAAGCGTGTTTTTTAGTTTTTTTAAACTATTATTATTATTTTTAAATGTAGTTCCGTTTATAGTAAAAGCCGCTTTGCGTATTTATTGTTTCGTCTTTCACATTCGTTACAAAAATTGTGATCGAGTAAGGGGGCGTCCATAAATTACGTGAGGTGTTTTTTTTAATTTTCTGCCGCTCCCTCCCCCCCTGGTGAGATGTCGTGAGATTTTATTCAACCCCCTCCCCCATCCTCGAATCTCACGTGAGATTTTTCAAAATGTGAGTTTCTTATACGTAAACGCCATCAACATTGAATCATCGTATCCATTTAATTAGGGCTATTATAAACCAATACTCCAAAATTCGATTACATCATGAAGCAAAAACTGATAAAACTATTGATTACTACACAAAACGACAAAAGCTTACTAAATTGATATTATTTAAAGGAAATTAAAATACATAGTTTAATATAAAATCCTCTTTTTATTAATTCCCTAGTATCAGTACCACCAGATAGTACCGAGTAAACAGATTGCACAATGTGTCGCATCTGCACGCATTGCTTAATCTTTGAACTTGAAGCCACGCCTCGCTCGTTCCACACGTACCCCACCACATCGGCCGCGCGCAATGTTTTTGTTTGGAATAACCTCTCTAGTGTACATATATCTCGATGTGATAATCCTAAATTACATGACTCTGTTGCTTTACAAGATAGTCGGTGTGAATATGTACCTTCAGATTCCTTCCCTTATATTGTTCATGTACAGAGAACTGAAACATCACCCGGCGATGGCTCTACTCTGCATCCCAT
>CAJQZM010040217.1:0-50826 GCA_907164665.1 Colias nastes | reverse complement strand
TCAGAGGATACATCAAAAACAAGTCTTATCCTTAAAGATAAGGAGTTTGATAATTTGGAAAATATATTAATAGTGCGCTAAGCGAGTTTAAAATAAAGTCAATCATCTATCCGGAGAAAGTATTTTTCAGTGTTGAATTACAAATTTTTTCTTAAGGTCTGGTAGGAAGAAGCTATAGGATCAGTTTGTTTCCTTTTTACATGTCAGAGGGCACATGATGTGGCACATGTTTGTCAAATAGGCCAGTAACTAGATTATTATGTGGACTATTTTTTTAAATATGTGATTTTCTGTATTACCAGAATTGTGGCTTACTAGCTTCATACTATTTTTTTCATCATAAATACACTTTGCCAAGTTTCGTATCCATGTCGTATCATAAGAAAGCAGAATTATATCTATTTCAATAAAATTACGAAGCATTATGGTGGAGGTTTTAAATTTGGTAGGACGAAACTTATAGGTCACATAAATGAGATCATGAAAGGGAAAAGAGTTGGCAGGGCATTGACCGTACTAAATGAAATGCTGTCATCCGATGATATCATTGTTCAATAATAAGTAAAGTCAAATGAATTAGATAGCTTTTACCAATGAAAATGATTCATTCATTGAGTGATGAAATGCATTATCTACTGAATGCGGTCTTATTTGACCTATGACCCATGATTCAAGAAAGCTGGCGTACAATAATTGATCTCGGCCACACTTTTCATTCTGAAGTTCATTTTTTCAATTTTTCATAGGCAGAAAAATATAAAATTAAAGTTCACATTTAATAATGCTTTCTTTTCATCGGTAGGTAGGTAGTAGTTTATATACATATTATGTTTTATTACTCTCTTTTATATTGTGGAGCTTTTTACTGTAGGCTTTTTCAGCTATCAAATTCGAATTTACTACACAATGATATAAATATTTCGTGAATAAAATATGAAAGTGGCACGTATGCTTTTCTCTAAAAATTCATCTATCATAACGAAACATATCTTAATAAATTGTCACTTGTCTCAGAAAGTTAAAGAAAATTTCCTGATTTTTAAACTAATGGCAGTGTGACATTGCATGATTAGTGAACATTTGTGTTTTGGGGTCGATAAATCGATATGGATAGGATTCATGAAAAAAAAAAATACTTTAAAATCTTAGTCATACATGTTACCTACATGTATGACTAAGATTTTAAAGTATTTTTTTGCAAGCAATGATATTAAGTATACTCGAATGTATATTATGTTATACATTGTATACATTGTTTGTATAACATACTAGACATTCGAGTATAACGAAGAGATGATTCGAGAATAATGAAGGTATTTTACATAATAATATCATACGTTTTAAACATCGCATGTGTATGCAATTATAGAGGTGCTAATTTGATATGCTCTATTACATCAATAATATACACTAAAATAAAACACGAACAAATCTTAAACACTATATTTCATAAATTACATTAAATACAAATATTACACGACTCTAGCCACGCAGGAACAACAACTGGGAACTTGGAAGGGCCTCTCGATGACTTGGTTGTTGTCATCCAGAGCTATCATGTTGCGGAGGACGTATTTCTGTATGCACTTAGCCTCATAGCCCTTTTGAAAGAACGCTATTGAAGAGCACGATGCGCTCTCGCCGCCTCTGAAAAAGAGAATTCATGTGTTAATAGTTTTTGGATGTAACCAAGGATGTAACCATGATGTAACATATTTTGTTCGCGCAGTGCCATCTAGTGCAAAGTGGAATAACTATGGAAGTCAGATGACTGATATTATAAAAAAAAGACGTGTGGCACTCGGGGACTGCCGCGGTAAAGCTATTGCATAGCATGCCTTCAAGCCACACCTCCGTGTCCGTCGGAGTGGGGAGCGTGAGGTTTTTTCGTTACGGAATTTCTCGATTTGGTCCCTGCGCTCAAGGCCCGCGATAGAAGCTATGCAATAGCTTAAAAATCCTATGGAGTACTTTGAAAATACAATATATTGAATCTAGGAACTAGAAAAACAATATTACACATATTATTTTTCTATAGGCGCACATCAAACCCTAAATCTTTCTGAATTCGTGCTGAGTTGTTCCCTCGAATATTGATCATAATATGGACCTTTCTTCTGATAGTGATTAAAAAAAAATGTTGTGTGGTTTTATGAAACCACGGTAAAAGTGAAACTTAGGCACAAAATTATCGTATTTGTACGATAATTATCGTACGGTTCGACCGTCACGCGACATGCGCTACACAGACCAAAAAGTTTGAGACGATGTAATAAAAGTTTGACTTTAAAAATGGATTAAACTTACTTGCATATTTCGACGCGGAACGTTTGCCTGGGTTTCTGCTTGTCGTTAACTATTATAAACCAGTCTTTGTTGACATCTTGTGCCACTTTTGGTACAAATATCTGGAAATAAAAGTAAATTTTTATTTATATTTTTTTGGGAAATAAATAAGAACCTAATTATTCCACAAAAAAATTAGACTCCTATTTTATTTAATTAAAAGTGGGTACATATCCAAGATAATCTATATATATAAAAACGAAAACCGTTTTCCTTGGTCACGGCATCACGCGTGAACGGGTGGACCGATTTCGATAATTATTTTTTTATTATATTTCTTGAAGTACGAGGATGGTTCTTATGGAGAGAAGCCGGGGCGAAGCCGCCACGGGCGAAGCCAGGGCGTACCGCTAGTAATATTATGAACGCAAAAGTTTGTACGAATGTATGGATGTTAGTATTCTTTACATGAGTACCACGTGGTATCACGTGAATAAAGCCGCGCGCTCCAGCAAGTACGTACAATATTGTAAAATCTTATTAAAAACTTTGTTGTCTAAACTGCTTAATTTAAGGTATAAGGAAGTTTACCATGAACTATGAATAATAAAGGTATTTTGCATATCATACGCTCTAAATATTTTTTATCTACTTAAAATATGATTTAATTTGTTTTTTGCTCTCTATTACCCTCTAATTAATCTGCGGTAGGAAAGATGTAATTAAAAGTTGTATTGCTATTCTATAATTCGATCGATATTATTTATTCTTAATTTCCACACTACACCTATCTAATACCTACAAGGAATTTAATCTGAAATGGAAAAAGGGCTGCAACGATTTTAATGAAACTTAGTACCTATAGAAAGAGTTTACGGGGCAATCGAGCTAGCTAGATTATTTTTGTACAGTGTAAAAAAACCCTAGCGAAGCGAACGTGTGTCTTTTATTTGTTTGTCTTTCTTTCACCGCACAATGAAGTGATTTTATGGTAGACTAGGTTTCCGCCCGCGGCTTCGCCCGCGCAGTCAAAGAAAAACCCGCATAGTTCCCGTTCCCGTGGGATTTCCGGGATTGCGTCATTTTCCCGGGATAAAAAGTAGCCTATGTCCTTTCTCGGGTATCAAAATATCTCTATACCAAATTTCATGAAAATTGGTTCAGTAGTTTAGGCGTGATTGAGTAACAGACAGACAGACAGAGTTACTTTCGCATTTATAATATTAAGTATGGATATGATATTTGTGTGGAGATAGTTACAAAACTTAAGAGTGATTACAGCTTTTTCATGGGAAAGTCTCATTTCCATGGGATGTATTCAAATACCAAATACCATTATGATGCGTATTTGAAACTGTTACTGTTAACTTCCACTTCAAGGTGAAGCCGCGAGTAACACCTAGTTATTATATAACTAAGTCAATACAATTCGCACATGAACCGCAACGAAATCGTTTAAAATAATTCTATTAAATAATATTCTTTACTCTTTGTAATTTTTAACTTCCAGTATATTATTAATTAGTTTTTGATTAAGGGCTGATTTTTCAATCCTTGGTTAAAACTTATACGTCGAATAATGTATAAAACTACCATTTTAAAAACGTATTCTATTTGCCCGTATTTGACAGTTTAAGTGAAATTTTAATATTATCGTGTAATAGGTACTATATTGGACGGATAAGTTTTAACCAAGCGTTGAAAAATCGGCCCTAAGTTGAAGCAAATTTTATTCGAAAGATAACAAATTTTTATCGACATTAAGTAGGTACCATTCCTGTATGTAGAAAATTATCGTAAAATAAACTTACCCTCTCGGAAGAAACGCATAAATCAATAGTTTCCTCTTCAGGGCCTATTCTCTCAGCGATCTGGGGAGGCTCCAGTACATCTCTATTGAATTTAGTTTTATTATCCCTTTCAATCTGAAAATGGTAAATTTGTAAATATAAATTATAATATTCCATCAATACATTTTAAAGCTTTAATACGTATTTTGATCGAAATTAAGTCTGCGTACTACGCATGCAAGTAATGCATGCACTTGTCTAACTAATTATTGAAAATATTTATAAGTAGCAAATTGATGAATGGTAGCGGTAAGCTTATCTATTATAAGTACATTATACTGAAAAGTTCCTTTAAAAAATAAAAAAGTATAAAGTTATAAAGATAAGTTTATAATATTTTACCTGTTGTATAACATTGAAGACAATATCCTCCGGATAGTTAGGGATATCTTCACATATTCCTAGTCGTCTACATTCTTCAGGTATTTGCAATTGAAAGTCACTTCCCGACCTCGATGTTAGATCTGGAAATACTATAGGACTCTCCATTACTGAAAATGTAGGAAATAAGTAAGTTATACAATTGCTCATTCTTTCCGTGGTACTAATGTGTTAATTACATAGATATTTTAAATACTCCATCAAAGTAAGTATATTTTATAATTATGAGGAATAATAGGTACTTGGCGACAAATGTCAAGAGGAGCAAAAAAGACAAAGCAAATAATTAATTTCATTGTTGGTTAATCAAATAAATTGAGCGAAACCTTTTACATCACTAATTTTGTTTTACTTAGCTCAATAAAATATGTTAGATTCCAATTTATACCAGGTAATTATTTAATACAAAAGAAATAATTTATTCTCAAAATTTCAATTTAGTTATGTTATAATTTTTAAGTTGATATTGCTGCACAATCACTTTATTTAAGTTCGAATACCTCAGTTACATTTACTATTTAAAATTTCAGGGGTCATTTAATTACAAAACATAATTTATTAAAAACTAGTTGTGTTATAAGCCGAATATACCCTCTATCGTAGCCCGCACGTATTACCTAATATCATTATTGTTCAGTGAATAATTTACACCTTAACGTTATAGCTACATGTTCAAAGCGTAATTGGATTCTCGTATAGTATCGTCGATTACAAACCTCGTCTATTGATAAAAGGCTTCACAAATCTATTCAGGATTTTGTACGAACCATTGGTTTGGAAATGTGGTGCCCTTCCGCTCCGCCACTCTGTTTCTTCGTAGGCTTTGTAGCTTGTTATCTGTAACTAAAATAACAACACATTGATTGTTACGGAAAACCAAGATGACACTTTGAGCCTATTTATCCTGTTTATTTAAGAGATACTTGTGAGGGAAGGATCTATTTGCAAAACTAATGTGGTTCTCAAGAAGATTATTTGGTACGACAAAATAGTCCTTGATACGAATACATACTGAAAATAAACTAATAACAAAAAAAAGCAATGGAAAATATCTCGTACGTTTGTGCGTATAATTTTACGCTCCATAAAATTGTACTACTCTAGTAGATTTGTTGTTTTTTTCATTGAATCAGAATGTAAATGAAATAAATTAAAATAATAATTTATGTTAAGATAACGTAAATTTACGAGATTGTGGTTATTTTTTTCTCAAAATAAAAATATGTTGAAAACAAATTTATGCATTGAGGCCAAAAATACGAAAAGTTACGAAACCAAAACCAAAACCATACCAAACTTTCTATTTAAAAATGATTAAATGATTGTCTACTTTCAATTCATAATACATTTTTACCAACTTATTTAAATTATGCGTTAGATTTAGTACATAGGTATAATATATGTAGGTATGTACCTACCAGAAAAAATTAAAAATCCTGAAGCCAAACTTGGCACCGTAAGATTCATTGAAAAATATAGTATATTAATATTAAAGGTATAAGTAAATGGATGTTATTAGATACATATTAATAATTATACATTTCATTAATACAGGTTTTCCTCATACTTTGCGCGATTTTGCACCCTTGACCTTTCCAATATGTTTGTAGACTCTATTTACACTTCGTTTTAGTTAGCAAAGCCGTAAAAGTAAGGCTGTAAGTTTGTCGTGAATAATTATGTAATAACAATTGCTAAACGTTATCAGTATAATTAAAATTTAACTCGGACAGTACGTACGTTTACCTATGCATTAATAAGTATAATAAAGAAAAAATAAATAAGTAATTTATGATGAGAACACAACTTTTAAATCGCAGTTTAATCTATTTTGTGGTTGAGTGATCTGCCTTCCTATTATTATAGAAAAAAAGAGGTCATTTTTTGTCGTACTTGACCACTTTGAACTGTCTCTATATAAGGCACCTTTCAGCCAGTTAGAAAGAGCTAAAAGAGGTCGTATACCTGCATAGATTCTATATAATTTGATAATTTAAGGTCCTATAAGTTCATTAAATTATCAAATTATATATAGAATCTATGTATACGACCTATAAGTTCAATGACCTTGTTCAAAACTCTTTATTGACTATTATGAAAGTGTATATTTTTTGAAGGTCATTAAGACCATTTTTTTTCAACCTACAACATAATTAAAATTGAAAAACAAGAAATAAATATAAAATATTTCATTCTTTAAGAGCCTAAAAAACTTGTAGCATAGCTACCGATACGATATGAATGCGAAACATTTATGATTAAAACACGCGTAAAGTCATAAAATCCGTCCGATGTTGGCCATTAGCTGTTGGCTGTAATCAATTTAAAAATATTATGCTTATCTTGAATAAAAAGGTTTGCAAAAAACGAATTTATAGAGTTTTTTTTAATTCCCGTATTTCAATTTGTAATTCCTGTGTTGAACAGTGCATAGTTTTAGTTCCTTCGTCTTTAAAATGCTGTGTTTATACTTAATAAAATTTGATTTGATTAAAATGTGTATTAAATAAGAGTCTGTTATAATAATTATTTTTCCACAATAATCCGAATGGTGAATGTGTTTATTTTTAGTTTTCCGAGATGCAATCAATTTCATGACATCTTGTAAAGTTGTACCTACTATAAGATTTCCATGTCCACAACGTTTACGTAATATTATAATTTATATTGTATTATGTTTATGAAGTAATGACTATAAGCTAAATGCCATTCATCTATTTATAATCACCGATCCGACTTCGCCGGAATACTCACATCCTTTCCCTCCTATACACTATCCTTTTTGATCCTAGATCCCCATCCTACCTCAAAAATAGATTCGTGTTCTTGGGTGCTTCTCATGAACTCGATTTACGCTCCATAGATAACCTTACGCTTCGCATGCCCGCTCACAAAACTCGTTTTTACGATGATTCCTTTACCGTGCAAGCTGTAAGGCTGTGGAACTCGCTCCCTATCAATATCAGGAAAGCTCAAACTATCAGCTCCTTCAAGTTTCTGGTCAAACAACATTTCCTTCACAACTTGTAACGTTTAGATTTTTTATCCTTTCTAACATGTCTTACTCTCATCTTGTTCTTCTCTATCCTTTATGTATATTGTATATAATATTTATATTTGTATTTATGTATATATTCTTGTATTCTTAAATACTTTTTTTGCACGTTTTATAATACTCCGCTATGCTCCTTCTACTTTCCAACTGTTTTTTCTTCAAACTTTTCCTATATCCTAAGGTTGCCTGGAAGATATCGCTTCTTAGCGATAAGGCCGCCTATATTGTACCGCATCTTATTACTCTGAGTGTATTATTTTTTCTTTGTTTTGTTATGTGTGTGCAATAAAGTGTTTATTATTATTATTTTTTTTTTAATGCTTTGCATTCACAGCTTATGATCAGCTGGTAATAATAGAATACACGGGCGTAAACCAAGTGTAAGCTATATAATTATATTTTTAAACTGGTTGTGTGTCATTCATTCTCTGTCTGAAGAAACTTGCGTACTATTCTACATGTATTTAATATTGCAGCTTTTTGTAATTGCATGTATGTATGTTTTGGTAAATGTAATAATTCTATGTATTTGTGAAGTTGAGTGGGTATAACACCTGTAGTGGAGAGTACTATGGGCACTATGATAACATTTTGCAGTTTCCACATTTTTGTAATTTCTTGTTTAAGTTCTGTGTATTTAGTAAGTTTTTCGGTGATGGTATTTGGGAGGTTGTGAGTATTGGGTACAGCTATATCTATTATTAGTGCATTTTTTTCATGTTTATCAATGAGTGTAATATCAGGTCTGTTGTAATGTATGGTTTTGTCTGTTAAAATAGTTCTATCATAGTATAATTTATATGAGTTGTTTTCTAAAATGGTTTCTGGTATGTATTTATAATATGGTGTTTTATCGTACGAAATAAGTTTGTATTTTTGTGCTAATTTTTGATGGATAATGTTGGCTATCTGATCATGCCGGTGTTTGTAATCGGACTGGGTTATTGCTTTGCAAGCTCCTGTTATATGTTGAATGGTCTCTGGGGCACTATTGCATTTTCTACAAATATCTGATGGTAAATTTTTGATAATATACTTCTGATAATTACGTGTCTCAATAACTTGGTCCTGTATAGCTAGCATGAAACCTTCAGTCTCAGGAAAAAGCTCCCCTCTCTTAAGCCATGCATTTGATGCTGTCTTATCTACATGAGGCAAATTAAGGTGTTGTATATGCCTTCCGTGCAGAGACTTTTGGGTCCATGCTGCTAGTTTATCACACTTACTAATTAAGGTCTCATTTCGTTGGGTTGTATTGTCAGCTAAATTAAGTGGAGTTAGTTTTATATCATTTTGAACAATGGCATTATGTAACATTACTGTGGGTGCTTTAGTATGGAAAAACTTTCTGAGAGTAGTTATTTGCTTATTGTGTAGGTTGACAATATCTATAAATCCTCTGCCTCCATCAATTCTTGGTAAAGTTAAGCGCTGAATGCATGATCTGGGGTGATGTTTTCTATTTTTGCTCATATTTACGTTAATTTATTATTATTATTATTAATCACACTATAAATATAATACAATAAAAATTAAAAGTTCATTTATTATTTACAACTTAAAAGTATTAAAAAGGAACTAAATATGTAAGCATGTAGCATTTTCGTTGTGAGCCGTGAGGAACTAGTGTCTGAATATAAACTAGAAGCTCTACCTCCAGCTGCAGTTATTTAAACATAAACAGTCCTACCATATTATGTTTTACAAATAGTACACATAGGTAGCTTTATACAGAAACTTGCTAGCCCACGCCACTTCGTCTAGTCACAAACGATTTTTTTTTTCATTGCTACTTCGCTCCTATTGTCGTATTCGACAAAATATTCTTTTAGCCCTCATCGATAATTCTGACATTAGCACGTAAAACCAAATAAATACCCAAACTCTTCACATAATGTTGGTATAGATGTGTAGTTAAAACGGTATATAATACCAATATTTAAAGAATACATTATTTTTCGTTTTCTTTGGTTGATTAATTTATTTTTTAATAAGAAGGCCATAGAAAAATACATTAATTAATAAAGAAGGTATAACTGCAAATGAAATAAAATTTAAAACTAAGAGAAAAAGTCTCTACATCTTCTGGCCTACGTGTTTACGTACGTACTATTATGGTAGTTAGGTACCTATTTATTGAATATATAAACTGTTTTCATATCTGTGAATGCATAACAAAACAGAATTCACGGTCATTGCATTTACTTGTTTCATTCTTAACGTTCGCACGAAGTCATATTAATATATTCATAATACACGAATAAATATGTATATCAAAACTTTTGATTGCGTTCACTTTCTTTTGATTCAAAAGAAAGTGAACGCAACTCTTACTTTTTGATCGTTAGTCAACACGGCACGTTTGTTTTGGGGACCGGTGTAGAAAAACATTAGTTAGATGTGTGGATTAAGGCCTGAATCGGGTAGAATTCCCTTTTAATACCGAAAATTAACTCTAGTTATAACCGTTTTTCTTCTTAGATTCTTAATGTACATATCTAAAAAAAATGTATATTAAAGTTTCGAATATGATAAAGGGCATGGTTGTTTTAATTTGTTTATTTTACAATCAGGTTTTTTTGGAAAAAAAATCATAAACTGAGGTCGATTTTTGGACTTTAAACCAAAACGCTAAGTCAATATAACGTCAATTATTGTAGTGTTTTTACAGTGTGTTAATGAAATTGAAACACAGGGCATGGTTGTTTTAAATTTTGATTCCATATCCAAATATCTTTTTAATAATTTTTATACGTACTTTTACTACGGTAGATTCGCGCCGGTCGAGTCCCCCGATCCCGCCTTGTAAATCACCTAGCAAGGTCGCTAGCCCCTATTAAGGCCTTAAATGGATTTAAATATATGATAAGGATATGTACTGATTATAATGTACTACAATATTTTATGTACTATACCAATAAGTTTTTAATACCTATATATAATGATCAAAATTTATCGTTTTTAGTCATCTTCCTCACTACATAGACTTAACCGTTTAAATTAATCTCTCAGTCTAGTCAGTGCACGGTATTTTATTCTATTATAGGCATAGGCAATTTTAACTTTTAAGTATTTAACCACAAAGGTGAAACTAGATTCTAGATACGTAGGTGCAAAAATAGAAAATGAAGGATGACCTACGAGTTAAGTGATTGTACATGTACATGTTACAATGTTTTAAATGTCTATGTTCTCTGATTATATACCTAGAGCTAGAGGTTTATTGTGAAGTGATAATATAAAACCTGTTTTGTAATTTGTTAAACCATTTAGCCATTATTACATGGACAACTGATAAGAAAAAATAACAAATAAAAAATGTTGTTAAACATAATAAAAAAGCACGATCGTTAGGGCACTCAGATTATTTTAGGAATCAATATATTATGCGATAAAACTACCTTGAAATAATTAAAGAATATACGTACCAGATATATCCACAAAACGTAATATATCCAAGCCATCACTAAAACCAGATCAAATCATGATCTCACAAACGTTCAAACGTATCGAAATAATCTATCCATCGTTCGGACTGTTAGCGAAATAAATTGTCAAAATTGTTATTTAGTCTGTGGTAGACTTCACACATTCACTTGTTGGTACGTTCGAATGACAACTGGTTGGAAATGACCGGTAGAAGCTAAATCGCATGCCATTAACGGTAACCAGTTTATCATGACCTCCACATTATATTGTTCGACTGCTCCCTTTCCCCGTACCTGCTGATCGTGGAGCTCTCGGGTGACTGGTTGTTGATATCTGATGTATGATTATCACGTTTAATTGAGCCGTCTTACGTATAGCCAAGTTCATGGAGCGTTGAGAAAACAATAAACATTATGTCTGGACCTACATCAATTTTGTAAATTTATTTGTAATGTGCTTTAAATTGTACATTCATAGTTCAGGCATTAATTAATTGACATTTTACCAAACTATATCAAAATTATCTAATGACTTGGTAATTATAATTTAAATATTTCAAATAACTCTATCTGTAAATGTTCATTACATTAATTGGTAGAGTTTAATTTATTTAAATGACTTATTAATAGCTGTCAACTTAATTACTATCTAATAGGTAGGTAGGTATGTTTCCAGGATCATTATGGAATTTAGGCACAGTATTATTTTCACAAAGGCCCATTATTCATAGAAATCTAGAATCTCTTATAATGTAAAGGTTCTGGGCCTCTACATACGATTTCAGGAATTCAGCACACAATCACTTTTCGTGATCTTTACAATCGGACTCTTAGGGACCGTTCAAGTATTACGTAAGCAGATTCATTACAATTATTTACCCCCCCCATCCCCCTTGTCAGCAAAAGTAAGCAAAGCTGTTACTCCCTCCCCCCATGCTTACGTAAACATTTGTCAACTAATGTATTGTTTTTTTTTAATTATAATTATAACGTTATAATTATAATTCGAAAAATAAGAAAATTGATTTAGGATAGAGATTATATTTTACTGATACGATATTCAACATCGAATAAGGTCAAAAATATTATATCTTACTAACATAGCAAACTTATAAAAAAAAAATTGGTACATAATATATTAAATTCAAATTAACCATTGCCATTTGTGTGAAAATTAAATAACTACCGATGACGTAATCATCATCTGGACTCCCCTACCCCCCATGTCATCCAAAATAAAAAAAATCAAAGACACCCCCCCCCTTTGTGCTTACGTAATACTTGAACGGTTCCTTATAACTTTGTTGTGTCTTACAAAGATATAAGAGGTTTAAATATAAATAAAATTATAGTTCAATATTTATTTATTTCTCTTTACTCTTTAGTACCAACTTTATAATTTACCCTAGGTATGCATTTAGAAACATGTATCCAGAGACGATTAGAGTACTACAATCTAATCGTCGCATACTCAAAGCATTACATCCAATTATCAGTTTGAACTTGAGCCTAGATATAGTTAAAAAAAAAACTTTGTTAGCAACACACAACAATGTAATCGTTCAGTGGAATAGGTCTAAAGGATCCCCTCAGGAGCGTCGTCAATTTTTGAACTAAAAGGAAGAATAGATGGTATTTATAATTTTTTGTCGGATCTATGTATTCTTTAATTAAAAAAAAGAAATAAATATAGTGGAATATCTATTGAAAGCATAGGAAACATCGGTAAGTCACGAAAGTATCAAAAAAATCAAGTGGTGGCTTGAAATTTAATGGGTCAGCTAATTAAGTGAATTTATGATTACCACCTGAGTTATAAATATTGTGTTTATCAGAATTTAATCTGTAAATGTAAGAGAATGGTTTAAATATCGCCGGAAATTTCCATTCCTTCAATGGCAGGTTAAAAAGCCCTACGATAAACAGAGGAGGAAACGAAGTTTCCGATGACGTCCATCGAAGTGCACTAAAATATCTTTCTTTTTAATCATTTAGCCATTGTTTGTATTCCTTATTAGCGCCTATTAACGCTTTTAAAACCATATAAGGATCTGTGGTAAGGAAGTCATTTTGGCTATAGTAATTACGTATCATTTTATATTGTGTTTAATTTGTCTTGATTAATAATTGTGACGTGTGTTGTGACGACGTATCTCATTTATTGATACTTTTGTTATATTGTCTGCACTCTACATGGACACACATATCTGAAAGGAATGGCTTGCCTTGAGTTAGATAAATATGCAAAAAAATATAAATATAGTTAGAAGTACAAAATTATATTCTTAAGATAATACTGCTGTGTTTAGCTGGTCCAGCGAAAAGCCAAAGGTGAACCGATTTAGACATGAAATAAATCATGTATCAAATATTTATTCTTCCTCATAATAATAATGCAATATTTATGAAAATAAATGATTAATGGAAAGCCATTTTTAATAATGTTGCCAGCCATTTTTAATAAGTTGTTACATGAAGCAGATTTATTTACATAAATATAGCTACTATTTACTTATATAACATAATTCGTGTTGACGATGTGTATTTGTAATATATCATTTTAAAATTAAACAATTATCTAAAAGAGATGGAGAGCTTTTCATAAAATTAAGACATTAGACAAAAAAAAAATTGAATGAACGTAAAAACGCTTGTACTATTGTACAGATGATAAAGGTTTTTTGATCTCATTACCTACCTGATTATAAATGAATTAGCTTGGATAACCAATTGGAACATCAAAGGTACCTAATCATTGCGCTAAGCCGATTGATTAAACCCGTTAGTGCAGACTTTACAGAGAAAGTTTGCGAAATCAGTGTTTATTTATAACAGAAACCTGTTCAACTCTCACTCAATGCTATATTATTATTTTATATACAAGTAAATTTAAAAATAATGCATTATTTACCTCTACTTGTATACCTACGTAGTATATTATTATTAGTCTGTGCCTCTACTCAGAGCATCTTCGAGTTATTAATGCAGTTTTCCTAGAATATCGGAATTATACAATGTATAAATAGATTACGATGTTATAATGATTTTATGGTAGACACGTGCTTTATTTATTGCCTTGTGATTTGATATATTATTTGAATAGATCGGTATATATAGTCACACTTAATATACAGCTATCTGCTCTATGTGTTTAGTCATGCTGGGTATTCATTTTAAATAAATAATTTTTCATCATATTTTCTTTATACAATATTAAACAGTTAAACCATCAACATGTAAATCTTAAAAATAATTTCAAAAAATATACATATTATAAGCAAACTAACGACCGATTAACATATTTAAGATACACTCTATAAACAAAATATAGGATAGATTGTGAATTATTATTATTATCATTGTGTATATTTACAATTTTGTATACTTATTCGTTTGAAACCATGAATAGATTAACAGTTACGATCAAGTTTTATACATCAATAGTAGGTACATACATAGTTGATACATAAAACGACTATGGAATTAGGTAGTTAGTTAGGTAGTTTAGTTATTTCTTTTTGTATTTTAGTTTGGGCACATATTAAATTGGTTTGGGTGTTAAACTGTACTTGTATTTCGTTGTATCTATTGTAATCGTTACACAATCTCAGATGATTGTCTGTTTCCTTGGCCATAAGCAAATAAGCGTAACAAGAGGAAGGTCAAGGGTGCAATAGCCGATGGAGATTAATATTAATCTCTGTAAAGTAATTCTCAAAATTGAAGGGTTAGTAGATAGCGGTAAAGTGCTTATACTTTCAGGCCCTTCAACCCTTATTTTTATTTTGATATCTTTGTTTTAATTGTAGTTACTCATTGCATTTTTTTGTGGTATTTTTGTAGAGTGAAATAATTGATCTTTTTATCTTTCTTTCTTTCCATGTCCATAATGGATTAGTATGATTTCACTTTTATTAAAGTTCAAGGTGACTGAACAGTTACAGTGCGTTTTTTCATTGAATACAGCCAGTAATTTAAGGACCGGAGACACTTTCATTCTTAACGATTGGTAATTCCATGTCCTTATTAAAATAAATTCCAAATCTCAAAACTCAAATCCGTCCGAAGTTTTAAAACTGTAATTATTGCTGTGTACATTTATGGAATGTTTTTCAAAAAAATTTACTAAAATTATATTTATTTTAAGAACATTTTCCCATTTTCCAAATTTTTTAGGATTAACTTTCCAACTGTTCATCGTTCGCTTGTTAACCTTTACTTGAATAAAAAGTTAGGAGACTGCTTACTAAAAAAATATTTTTTATTTAAACGAGTTAATACTAAGAAGGAATTACGTTAATGTTTGACTTTTAATTATTGCTAAACGCACAAGCACAAATATTGCTCTCCATTCGAGTCATGGTCGAATGCAACGACGCGACGTCAAGTCAAATGTGAATGTCTGATTGTAAAAAAACACACACATACGCATTACGTATACGTCAAATACCTACCCAATACAATTCCCGGACAATAGTATCTCAATTTAGTTCCTATTAAGCAAATATCCTTTACACAATAGACTGGACGACATTGTTCAAACGCTCTAAATGAGTCACTTATATATGAGTTATTAAGAGTATCTTTAAAAATTTCACGAATCACAACGCATACACTATATAACATATAGCACTGAATTCCAATGTAATTTTCCTATAACTTTTTCAGAAATATAGGATTGTAGGTGAAAGTTCCTTCTTTATTCTATGGGACTTTAAAAGATCGAGTTTTCTCAAAGTTTTCTACTCTAAATTTGCTCTAAACGTCAGTTCACTTATGTTTTCATCACATTCGCGTCATACTGAACAAAATATAGGTTGAAACTAGCGATCACATTAACTCGATTCTTACATGCGGTACTTCCCCGCGAGCACATGTGCTGCCTACATTTCATTTCATTGCAATAGCGGGAAAATACATAATATAAGTATGTTCATGGCGTGTGCGTAAAATCCTAATTGCATACAATCGTAGGCGGTTTTTTTTGTACGTGAAATTGCTGTACGTAGTGGGTATTCAGATTTCAATGATTCACCTTATTTTGGCGATGCTCTATGACTCTAGTAGAAAAAAAATGGGGGTTTTTTCGATATCACAACGGATATTTGTAATCCATGTAATGTTTAATTTTAATTCAATGATGGATATTTTTCATATAAAGTGTTTTCTATTCTTTAAATTATGATCTTCGTTGCAATAATTTTCCTTGAACTGCACAACAGCAACGATTTGACACGCTAATTGTAGTCGGTTATATTATTACGTTTGTGTATTACCATGGACCCAATATACTCTAGCGATGATAAGTCCTCTAGTATTACTCATACGACATTGCATATAAATTAACTGAAACATGCACATAATAAGGAATTATCTAGAAAATTTAATAGTATCTATCTGTAATGAGTAAAAAAATAATATTCATTTCCGAGTATTGACAGGTTATTGACTGTGTGGTTTCATCAGCCGATTAGATTAAATAATTACATTAGAATAATGCGTTTGAATAGTATTTGAATAAATATAACATACCAGTTGTTAAATGAACAGTTTAGATAGGTATTTCAAGTAGATAGGTAGGTAATATAATAAATATTATACAGATGATAGAGCTTGTTTTAATCACAGCGTCTGGGATTATGAACGTGTAGTTAAGTTTATCACAAAAACATGTACTATATTATGCTTAATTCCATACAATTTAGGATCTACAGTCAACACTATTAAATAGGTAGTATATGCGTATATATACGTCTACGTCTATCTTATATAATATAAGAACATAAGGTATCCAGGGTATATATTTTATACTTTCGTCTTGGTTCATCACAAGTGCAGTGAAGGTAGTATTTAGTAATCTGTGAGTTTTCGTCGTAGTTTCAAATAAAATATAATCTATTTCTTCTCAACTTTACGTTTATAGGAGATGATATAGGATTTCTTTTAAATTATCAAGGCAAAATACATAAAAAAAATGTGTTTGCTTTTATAACTTTATTTGTGACTAGTTTACAAAAAGAACATACAATTAAATAAATATAAAGCTTACATAATGATTTGATGTCACTTTTGTGTTCAGGGATTAACCGTGACCCATAAATCAAATCAAGTTAGTTACAGCTATTATAAATAATTACATAAAACGATGGTTTCACATACACGATTGTTTATGTGGCAAATGAAGATTATTCTGATTGTTTGAGATTTTATCTGTGTTATGAGATCATAAGTCTTTAAAAACATCACGTGGTTTGCTTGTACGGTCGTGAATTTAGATGTAGTAAGAATAGCAAATATGAATAATAGGTGTATCTATATAATTCAAAAATTCAAATGTTATTAAGCAGGGTTGGAAAAAATCATGATTTTTTGAAAAAATCGAATAAAGCACGATTTATTGAAAAAATCCTAATTAATCATTACTTTTTTTATTTTTTCATTTTATTATTTAAGTAACTGTATTTTTGTGCGAAACGGAACGCGCCGCGTGCCTAAAAGACAGTACGGGGATTTCCCTTTAGTCTAACGTGTTATTGAATGTCAAACAAACTTTTTCCAGTGGTGAAGCAGTTGTTTGGAGCGATAGCTTCTTCAGCTGCTGTAGAAAGAGTGTTTTCTACATTTGGAATTGTTGACCCTAGTTTTTAATTAAGATATCTTAATCTGTTTTATGTTGATTTCTGTGAAAGGAAGTAAAATTAAACCTTTTTGATTTAATCATTGATTTTTATTGAAAAAATCGGTTGATTTAAATCTTGATTTAAATCATGATTTAAATCAAAATGATTTAATCGTGCCAACCCTGTTATTAAGTACACAATAAATTTTTAGAAAAACGTATCTATACTATAATATATTACATCAAGTAACTATAAATGCGGGTCCTTAAAAATCTTACAAAAGTTAGTAGAGGTTTAAAAGTCGATTCTCTGTCAAATTTTGGCCATAGTGGTGAATCTCAATAAAGTACAAAAATACACCTAATTAAAATAGATTTCAGATTACATTGTAATGCTTAATGTAATGTTAATAATTTATTCTATCAAGCATAAATGTGTAGAATATAAGCTTTGCTTATACATGTTAAATTATTTCTGTCTACCAAAATCTTCCACATTAGTTCAACATAATCTTGTACAAAGTATCAGTATATGCGATTTTTTTAATAATACGGTAAGTACCTATAAATTTCGCGAGGAATGTGACCTTTTTAATCCTATTTTATCTATATTAAATAAAAACAAACAAGATGCCACACTTATAACAATTAATTCAATGAATATGTATTACATAGCTGACCATAAACACGGCTCATATCTCTAGTGGTCAATTATTTTTATAAATAACACACTTAATTAAGATAAGTTTGAGTCAGTTTCCTGGATTTATCAATGTTGACACAGAAAACGTAAAACAAGAAACAATTTGGAACCCTCTTCACAATGGGCAGCGTTGGGCGAGTAGAGGCAATCACGATAATGTAGAGGGCCTAAATGTCTATGATCAGCCATCATTGTAGATGTTTATTCATAATCGGCAATCGCCGTAATGGTAGCAAACATAGATCCTTTGTCGGGCCAACGCTGCCCATTGTGAAGAGAGCCCAGAACACTCGATGTGTTGAAAATCTAGGCCAAAAGAAGGTTGGAAATACGTGATCAAGACATATCAACGGGTCTGTAATTGCAAGTGCAGCATACTGGAAGTTGGACTTCGATCGTTTTAGTGTCCTTTTCACCATTTTCTACCGACACTTTCCATTTGTTGTACTTCTGTTTACAGAACGTTTCGTATGCGCTGTTTTCTGAAAACACGTTGAAGCACGGAGCGTCGGGTTTCCTGTAAGAAATAATCAGATTAGTAAGTATGGTTCATCCAATTTGCAAAAATACATTTCTCGTAGGTAAAATCAACTAAATCGATTTGGGTGTAAGAGTAACCTAAATATACTTTACATCTATAGCTCTACAAGTTAGCATCAATATTTTCATTTAATACAAATTAGTTGTATGCTGAAATCTTTAAGTATCTAATTCCTATTTTTATGGGGTTGCTGAGGTTTTCAGTTATAATTTTATGACCTTTTTTACTGAAATATTGTATCATCTTTCTTTCCTCGCTTCGAAAACTTGGGTTTTTTACTTACGTGCATCTTTCTAAACGCACACGCTGTATATAGTCTACGCCTGGTGCTTGCACTACTGTTTGCCACGGATCCTCTCGCTTTTCACGCACCTTGTATAATGGCTCAAACTGAAAATATTAATTTTATAAAAGGGCTTGTAACAAATACAATTTATTTCAAATCTAATCTAATGCACACTACGCTTTGTCTATATATAATTAATTTTGTAGGGAGTTCAGTACATAAGTGTTTTATGTGTTTCCTCGTATTATTTATGACCATATAAATGACAAGATAATCTTATGTAAGATAGTAGGTATCTCGTAATTCTGCAGGTAAATTGTCAGTGAGGAAAGTACTTATTTCCAATTAATCAACTTCAAGTAAGTTTATGTGTTAGAGAATAATCAATTTATATGGATAATTTCCGAAAATCCGCGCGTTAGGCGCGTTAAGAGTAAAATTTCAAGGTCTCGTCATGTCAATTCCGTCACGTCATGGTACGAAGATCTTCGTTTCTTGAATCTTGCCAAAGAAGTTTCATTTCTGACACGTGTGCTCGGCACACGCGCTCTTTTTTATTTCATATCTAAACAGGTGTGGTTGATTGTTGTTTATATCATAAGTTGTATGTTTAATTATTGGCTATATACAGTGTATGAGAACCTGTTCGCGGCCTTGTTATTATTTCCGCGTTGTGCACTGAAGATTGTCTACGAAATACAACTAATTTGCGTAAAATTCTATAAGTGTTTGCAAAAATCCCAGGGTTTGGGATTTCATTGTACTATACCTGTTTTGTAAACGTAATTTACCTTAGGATAAGTACTTTATGGTAAACGGTCGTAAAGTTTAATTATGTTCGGATGTGGACAATGGGCATATATAAAACTTGTTTTATGGTATAAAATTACCAGTAGGTACGTGCTGAATGAAAAGTCAAATTTTAATAATTTATTTATATAGGTATCTACTATTTGCGAGATAATTGGCTATGTACAAACACGGTATAATATACATACATAGCCAATAACTTATAGGTAGTTATTATAAAATCTTGTTTCGGACTTTCGGAAGTTTTGCTCAGTAGGTATTGGGACAATCTTGGCTTGGTCTAATCTATTTTATTAACGTTCTCCCATGCAGTTTTGAGTGATCTTCACTTATACACATTATATGTATAGGTAGTTACTAATTATATACTTATTTTCGTAATAAAATGTAGATTTGTGGAATGTAGGAATGTTACGATACGTGTAGTAAGATTGTAGGACGCACGTGAGGGCTTATTATGTATAATGAGACGGTCGACTGATAAACAACAAGCGATTCTACTCATCTATACTATAATATTATAAAGCAGAAGAGTTTGTTTGTTTGAACGCGCTAATCTCAGGAACTACTGGTCCGATTTAAAAAAATCTTTCGGTGTTAGATAGCCCATTCATCGAGGAAGGCTATAGGCTATATTATATCATCTCGCTAAGTTAACCAACAGGAGCGGATCACTGCGGGTAAAACCGCGGAGCACAGCTAGTAATAAATAAGCTAGGAATTTAGGTTAGTCACTTAGTCTTATTCAATTTTTAGTTTTTTTCTTATTAGTTTTCATGGAAATTCTGTTTCCCTATCTGTCGTGTGAATATTATATTATAGGTACTTTGTTATATTTTCCTAATTTTTTATTATTATACTTACAGTTACTTCGCTTTCACAGTCGTCTCCTTCAGTTGGGTCTCCTTGTCGATTATCAAAAGTGATTGTCACTAGCGAGGGTTGAGCTAAAGGTTTCTGAAAATGATTAAAAAAATATATTTATTTATTTAAACATAATTATTTGAGTATAGCGTTCAAAATAACATTAGGATGATTGTCTCTTGGCTGCTAGAAGGATGGTTTTGGTCCATACCCTGGCTACTATTCTCTCAAAGACTTAAGGATGCCACTTTTCTTAAGGAAAGCTAGGAATCTTGAAACCTATAGCCAAATACTATTTCAAATTCGTTCGTTTTTAATTATAATGTATAATTAAAAACTTACATAGTCCTTGAACATCAAATTGAATTTTTCCTCTGGATAGTTCTTCGGTTTGATGGTACAATATGTGAGATTCCAACACGCCTCTGGCACGTCGTCTGCAATGTTATTGTTTATGGTAGGGCCTGGATATTTTATTGAAGTATCGACTGAAATAAAATAAATTTATATAACAGTTTGTATGTTGATATATATAAGTTTAAAATAGAGGATTAGGTCTACTAATGTAAATGATTTTGTACGGAATATTAAGAATGCATATGAAATATTTTATCGACCTAATATTCTAAATCGTAATAAATATACTGACTAGTGGAAATATGGAATATTTTGTATTAAAATCACATTAAAATAGTTATTACGAATATACTTAATTTTACTTACTTTTAGCTGCCGCGGCCGCAGCGTATGTGCAGTGGAAACTATAGACTACAACCTGAAAATAAAAATAAACGTAATTTTTATTGCATCCTATAGGCACAGTATGTATAATATTCAAGGACACTTAGTACTTGAATGACAGGGACCGCATGAAATAGAACTGACTTAACACACCGCTAACACACCGCTATTGATGCTATTTTTTGCCTGCATTCCCGTAAGTAGGTATGTATAATTTTTTAAGCATTAAAAGATTAAAATTATAGTTGGATTAATTTATCATTTAAAAATGTCAACGAAACTATTAATTAGTTTAGTTTTAAACTTATTTATAGCTTACTGACAAGATAAAAAGTGTAAACATTGTCTTATTAAGTTTCACGTACTTCGTGCAACTATTTCAATAGATAATTAAAATATCCTACTGACTAGAAAACTTATTAGATGCTAGGAAGCTAGAAAGCAGGGAAAAGCATTGCCAATGCAAATTGTGCCTACTTATTATGAATGAAGTTGTTATTACTAGATAACTTGTGCTTAAACAAGTTCCAATAACAAACAAAAGTTTAACATTTTGTGAAAACTGAAATACATTACGTTTTATTTGATTTTTTGTTTGCACGCTTTTTCGACGTTTGAGATGAGAAAGGCTTAAACATAGTTAGGTACTCAATGAAAAATTATGAAGCGAAACTTATTTAGGCGGGTTGAAAGTAAAATTTCAAGGTTGCGTCATGGCAATACCGTCACGTCATGGAGTTAGGCAACGATTTTGGTATCTTTGAATCTTGCTAAAGAAGTTTCACTTCAGACATGTGTTTGGCACACACGATCTTTTTATTATTTTGTAATAAACAAGAACAATAGGTATTGGCTTTTATAAAAAATGTAACTGAAAGAAAATTTTGCTGCGCAGATTATAATAAAATTAATAATTGAATATTAGTAACATTAGGAGAGCTATTACTGATTATACTTTTAGGAGATATGCAATACATCTGGAATTATTTTCGTCGGTGACCTGAATTATAATTTACAATACTTAATACTTTCATATGCGACATTATTGATTATATGCGTTAAAAATAATTTAATACCTAATTTTAGTTAGGCATTAATTTAAATGAGTAGGTACTAAACTTTAACGGTAAAGTTAACTTGGAACTTAATATCTCATATTGTTTATCTTTTACCGATTATTATTTTTAGTACAGTTTTAAGAAGTTTAAGTTTTTGTTCCCATAGGATTTTCTAGTGACCTTACTATTCACATAAAATAGTAAGCTATTTTTAAACTTAGTCAAAGAATTGTGTACATAAAGCCGGTTAAACCATTATTAAAAGCCGGTTAGTAAACAAAGGCATTTTAACCGGTTGACATTTACGCTACTAAGATGCTAAAAAGAAGTCCAAAACTTACAAGTAAAGACGCTTTCAAGAGCATTTTGCTGTAACACTATAAACTCTCTTAGAAACACAGGATTATTTATTCCGAGCAAGTGACGTGAAGCCACCGTGAAATCCAAATGTACACTGAATGCATAAGACCCAGGCACTTGTTTTATGTGAACAATACTGATGACAGACTCTCAATGAACCGTTTCTCATAGACGGAAAACCGCTGCATTTTTTTCATGGAAATCGATCGCCGACTCATTACTAATTTTATTGTGAATGGCATGTGCTCCATATTATTTGGAATGAAATGTTTTTTTATTGGTTGTCAAGAGATTTGATTTGGAGTTGATTGTTTGTCACATTAGATATTCGAGCTTGCACAAATTCGCATAAAGCTGATAGGTACCTATTGGTATGAGGTATGGATGCTACACTAACACGATTATAAACAAAGTCTGAAGACGCAATTGTTCCCATATATGCAAAACATTGGATACAAGGTCACAAATATTATTGGTCGTTAGCATTTGCAACAAATAAACTTATAATAAAGAAAGATCATGGTGATGAAAGTAAAACAACGCGCAAATTTTCAACAAAAATGAATGACTACATAATAATTTGTCGTAATAATCCGAAAAGACTTTCTTAATTGTAACTATATTAATCTAATGTAATTGTTATACTGTTAGGTATTTACAATTCAAGTATTGGAAAAAAAGACACTTATAGTGGGAATTGAATGGTGATTTATGTAGGCTCTACCTCTATTTTCAGAAATTAAAAGGTAAAAGTCGATCTACGAAATTCGACATAATACCTATATTTCCGAATTTTGTGTGAGATAGGTAATTAATGAGTCATGGGTATTTCAGTAGTTACCTATATCATGCAAAAGGAACTAATGATTTCTTAAAAAAAATGTGCAACAGATGTTTTCTTAAATTATTTTTTTATTAGTTGAACAGCAACGGTTTAATAAAAGGATTTAGAACATTAAAATTTTATGTACCACCTACGTCCCAATCTATGACGTAAATTAATAGTCACGACTCACAAAATATGTCATAGGTTTTCTATTACGTAGGTACTTTGGTCACTGACAAATTAGATATTAATAATAACATTAAGTTAATACCTATTACTGTGCCTATAGTACCCACTTACATTTGTATTTTTGTATCTAATCCCCTGTACCTATGGAAAATTCTCCATCTATAAGTAAAGGGTACAAACAAAACATACCAACTAGTTTATTACCTGTGTGACTGAAGAATAACATATTACAATTTCAATAATAAAGCATTTATTAGGTAATTTCTAATTTATATGAGTAAGCCCTAAACTCATCATCACTACGCTTTCTCTGTCCCTATGTCCCTATGTCCCTATGTCCCTATGTCCCTATGTATGCTTAAATCTTTAAAACTACGCAACGGATTTTGATGCGGTTTTTGTAATAGATAGAGGGATTCAACAGGAAGGTTTTAATATATAATTTATTTGGTCTTAGACAAAGCGGGCGAAGCCGCGGGCAGAAAGCTAGTTGAACATAATATCATACAAATGCACAGCACTGCCGCCGAACATAATATCATGCCGCCAGACTGAAACTGCATACAACTTATCGACGTCGATGGCGCAAACTCCCGAGATTTACCATATTTTACCCTTGTTACAAATCATCCGAACTGGAAAATAAATATTTCAATTAAGCTACAATTTATAACGTATAATGTTATTAGTATCCAATAACCAAGTATCTATTTATAATTTTCCTTGCGGTCTTACTATTTTTTCTTGGTAGGAAATCATAATTTCTCTGAAATGTACATAATTAAGCAGAAATGTACTTTCGTTCTAATATTGTATGGGCTTCTAAAAACAACTACTTGTAATTCATAGTCAGAATCCATAATTACGTCATCACGATCCAGATGAAGGAAAAACCTCGGGAATAATATATAGTTATGTGACATATAAACTACGTCCACGGACCACGTATGACTACATCCTTAAAAAACCTCTTTGTCCTACTAATATATATATAATATTATAAATGTGAAAGTTTATAGGATATAATATGTTTGTTGCTACTCACACCTTTTGGATCTTGAATTTGGTTTGGTACAGAGATCGATTACTTAATTTTCAAAGGTGTACGCCATGTGTACGCATTTCCTCTTAATTTTAAAATCTTTGAGATGTATCGTAGATAAAATGTATAAATGAAAATAATTTTTGGATCGAAGGGCTAACTTATTTACCTAGATGTATAAGTACCTCTTTGATTGAGTGTGTCTGTTATCATAATATAATTATAGAAACCGTATTTCTTAAATTAATCCCTTTCCAATACTATTACTTTAATTTACAAATTCTTCAATTTAAGAATCCTGCTTAAAAATTTATAGCAAATGATATAAAGTGTAATTTTGTGGTTAAAATATGGCAGGTGCCTGGAAATATCGAATTTTTATACTTACAAAGTTGCTCAAGTATTTACTTGGTAGTGGGGGTGGGGGTACTCATTAACTTGATTGCTGTAGATAATTTGAAAGTTGTTTACTTGAAGTTAATGAAATGAAAATTTGAGGTAAAGTACGTACTTAGTGAAGCTAACTACGACTTACGAGTGGAACTCAATCGAACCTATAGATAGCTTATTGCAGAACTTAATAAAAAATATTTTAACGTTTTAAAGCTATATATTGCCCTTTTCTGGAGTAACTGGTATGTTTAAAGAAATATAACAACGATTTAAATAAAAATCATCATCAGAATCATCAAAAATCGATCGAAAGTTTTGAGGTTATTTCAAACAAAAAAATAAAAATAAAAAAACAGTCGAATCTAAAACCTCCTCCTTTTTGTGAAGTTGGTTGAAAATTAAAAGATTACGAAAATAAATAAGATACCTCAATGATTAGAAAATGTTTCTGATGGCCTGCTTCTTGCCTTCAAAATTTCAAATCTTATGTATCTCGGTATATGAACCTTTTTAATTATATTAGATACCTGTTTTCATACTTAGGTACATGGATTAGGTGGGCTTGTTATGAAAGCATCGATGGTCATTTGTACATTGCGTCAAAACATTTTAACTTGGACTTCTTCTGAACTACATAGGTATGTTCATTTGTATGAATAAAATATAAATTAGGTAAGATTTCCAGTGTGATCCCGCAACGTTAAACTAAATATAGCTGACGGTAACAATGATATGAAGAAATTATTAACAAACATTCCTGTTCTTAAAATTAATTCGTGTAAACTGCGTACAATGCGACAATAGACATCATCATTATATGATGATAGTTTACTCGCATTGTCGCAAAATAATTTTGTAATAAACACGTCAGAACTTCTAAGGAAAATGTATTTTAAACTGATGTATATAGGGTATGTTTTCTATTTCTTGAAGACAATTTTCCGCATACGATACGCCCTGATTCCACATAAAATTGGTATTACTATGAATAAGTGTGTAAGAATGTGTTTGATTTGGAGATCCTTCAGGAAAATGTGATTTACGCAAATTGTGACAGGCATTCTATTGTCCCGACTTATCTGTCAAGTAGTCATATTACGAATGACCCTGGGTTTTATAAATTACCCTAGGATGTACCTACTACATCAAGGCCTTGGAATTTAAAACGAATGTGACTTTTAAAGTTAACTTCATTTTTCTTAGTTCTTTAAAATATGGAAATCAATATCTAAACAAAAATGTCAAGTATTGCTTACATAAGAAAAGCATATAAAAAAGGTAAAGTACCTAATAGCGTCTATTAGTGATAATCACCAATACACATTCTTACTGATCCAACTAATCTAGGTTCCAATATACGTATAAAATTAAGATAGTATTCTGCAATAAACACTTGATAAATTGACCAATATAATATAAAAATATGGTTAGCTTATACGCAATGAATACCACATATTTATGTCTCATGTCTCTGTCTCATACCACATATTATATGAAGAACCACAACATTTAATAGTATATTCTACTCGACAGTTTTAACACCTCCGGTATAGAAATATTCCTACTTCAGACATAACTCGCATTGTTTTGTAAGATTAATTACTCCATTGAAATGTTACATTTTTTTGGCCTAACCTTGCGTTTTTTAGAGGACGCAATTTTATTTTTTGGATGTGTAGGGGGGTTCAATGTGAAGCTAAAACCAAGTTTGTGGGGTCGCCACCCTTGTCCCACGGCCGCCATCTTGAAAATAGTGGTTGAAATGGTTTTTACGATATATCTCTTAAACTATTTATCTGATAAAAAAAATTTGTTAACATTATTTGTTGCAAATTAAATTCTCTACAACTTTGGTCCAGTAACTTTTTGTCGTAGAACTATAAATAAAAAAGTTATAAGCGAAAATGTTCAGATAATAGAGATATTTAAATGTTTCGATAAAATTGTTTTTTATCATTTTTCGAAGAAATGATATCAGACAATTTTTGTAGATTGTTTTTCGAGGAACAACTTTTACATACAACATTTTTTCATTACGTCAATAGCTAAGGTTTTACAGCGCTCTGAAGTGAGTACTATTTTTCAGTACTCTTAACTATACATAATATATTGGCTATTGGCTCTTTTCCCATGCAGCACTGCAAGAACAGAACATTTCAGCCCTGCTTTTCGACGTAAAAAAAAAAACGTGCTTCCAGACTCTACCTCCTGGGTGGTGGGGAAAAGAGTCAATAATTAATTATTAATAATATTGCAAAATTAATTATTAAAAATATTATAATAACAAAAAAAAAAACAATTACTGATGACAAATAATTATTAGTACACACATAATATTATAATATGTATAACGTATAGCTAAGAGTACTGAAAAATAGTACTAATTTCGGAGCGCTTTAAAACCTTAGCTATTGACTTTATGAAAAAATGTTGTTTGTAAAAGTTGTTCCTCGAAAAACAATCTACAAAAATGGTCTGATATCATTTCTTCGTAAAATGATAAAAAAAAGTTTTATTGAAAAATATAAATATCTCTATTATCTGAACATTTTCGCTTATAACTTTTTTATTTATAGTTCTACGACAAAAAGTTACTGGACCAAAATTGTAGAGAATTTAATTTGCAACAAATAATGTTAACAAATTTTTTTATCAGATAAACAGTTTAAGAGATATATCGTATAAACCATATCTTCCGCTATTTTCAAGATGGCGGCCGTGGGACAAGGGTGGCGACCCCACAAACTTGGTGATAGCTTCACACTAACCCCCTCTACACATCAAAAAAATAAAATTGCGTCCTCTAAGAAATGCAACCCCAAATGTAACTTTTCAATGGAATAAATCGCGTTGATGAAAAAGATATATAAACAATTTGTAAAGAGGTGACAATTTGCAAGTTAAAATTACCTAATTAATTAATTATTTATTAGACGAATGTATATTAAAAGATTAATAATTTCTTGATCTGTAAACGTGTCAATGTTTCAGGTACTGAGTTTAAGCTTCAGTAACTCTATAGGAAAAAAGTTAACTCCGTAAATTAAACAATATTTAATTATTTTATCTATTTATATAAAATATAAAAGATGTTATATGTATAATATGGAATTAGACATACATAATTATATAAAAGGAAAGTAGCACCAACTAAGGCTAAAATTAAAGTGCATGTAGATTTCATTTCACAACGCATGTAAGATGCGTTTTATTGCAAGCTTGGCAGCTAAAATCATGCTAATAGCACAGATAATATAATACCTACTAGTGAGTAACAAATTATAATAAAGTTTAATTAGGTGTTGTTTAATATTTAACTTCTACTATTCATAATATCATTAAAACCAGCGAAAAGATTAAAAAATATGCCAAGAATTGAAACTTCCGTCGTTTTTGGGAACGTTGGTTAAGAAAGTATACGTTAGTAAGTATAATTACATCTTAAAATCTAAAATTTAAATTACTTGAGGAAACGCTTCGTTAGTAGGTTACTAAGAGGTTACTATTATTATATAATTAATAAGTATCAAATTAGTAATTTCTTGTCTTTGATTTTACGCGAGTATTACACATTTAAAGATTTAAACGGATTTTAAACGCGATTTATCAAGTTATCATGTTTCTATGACAGTACGGTTAATGGTTACAAAATGTTAAAACTAGTTGCCTTGCATGGAATTCGATTTACAAGAAAGATTGTTACCAGTGATTCCATAATTTAATGCACTATTTGAAATTAAGGTTATTATAAAATACTAGCGGTCCGCCCCGGCTTTGCCCGTGGTACATGTTTATGTTTTCTTTCCATAAAAATCATCCTCGTACTTCAGGGAATATTATAAAAAAATAGAAATATCGAAATCGGTCCACCCGTTCACGCGTGATGCCGTGACCAAGGAAAACGGGTTTCATTTATATATATACTAGCGTCATAATAATAGCTTTAGGTTCAAAAATCCAGTGTTGCGCAGCTCGGATGTGGTCGAGGATATGATTGGATAACGGATCACTTGGTAATGTGGAACAAGTTACGTAAACACTCCGCTAGGAGTAATTGTATTCTATGCGTAAACACCTTGTTTACTGTCAACTTTAGACCTTTTTGTATTTGTAAGTCAAAGTTTACTAGAGGTCGCTTTTCTTTAAAATGTCGAATTTAAATATACGTGATAGGAAATAGGGACAATTATTTATGTTTAGTTGGAAGCTTATTTTTCTGTATTATTTACGATAAGATGAGCTATTGGTGTAAAACTTAAAACTAGAAAATTATTAAATAGCATGCATTACATATTGTGTAATAAATGTAGTAGAACAAATCCCATGTATTGACTGAATACAATATAATATTTTGATGTGAAGAGAAAGTAGGTGCGTAACATTATCCTGTAAGGAAATATTATGTTGTAGGGTAGGTTGTATTGCTCGATTAAACGACTAAAATGTGAGTGTGACAAACAATCGACAAACAGATGTAGAGACATAATATTCTCTTCATATAGGAACCCACAGAGAATCTAACAATGATTTTTTATTTATTTTGCATAATAAATTATACGTCAACTATCCTGTATCCGCTATCCATCGCTTATCTTTCGTTTGAACCATTTTGAATAGAGTTGGGGATTGTAGCTTTTTTCTGCTGAACGCATTATTTTTCAAATTCGGTTCAGTATTTTCGGAGTTTATTTAATTCAAATAACAATAAAATCTTATCTGTTTCGGGAACTAATTTAATTGTTGAAATAATCTGTGGAATAATCAAAATATTTATATAGACTATAGAGATTTCCTGAAAAGAGAAGAAAAGAGGTGTTATTTGCAGGAAAAACATTCTTAAAGATACAAGCATACAACTTTCCTAAAAAAACTATCATTGATTGATAGCGGTATTAATGTACCAACAAGAAATCTTGGTATTGTTTTAAATGTTTTTTCATATTTAATTTAACCTTATTATTTTTAAATTTCGTTGTTTTTATTTCAACGAGATAATGGATGAAAATTTCTAGATAATATTACCTACTTATTCTCATTATTAAGATTGCCAATCAGATACTGCCTAAGCTTTAAAATGTGTGTTTTATAATTACATAAGTTTCAAATAAGGAAATAAAATTTGATTACGTACCAACGGAATTAAGAAGTTAAAAATTTAAATTAGGAATAATAGTCTAGATCCCACAGCAGGATTAGTGCGTTCACAGTTTTTTTGCTAAAACCATACTTTTATCTTTTATGTATATTTATAATTAGGAGAATATATATCGACTAGGTTGCCAGTCAAAATTTGGCCGCAAGCATTTTTAATAAAAAAAATTTAATCGATTTTGCGGGAAACATTTCTTTCACTACTTATTTATAGGTAATTGACGGAAAAGAATAGCTTTAATTTGATATATATGAATCATAAATGTGCGTTATGAACGTATAAATGGATCGAAATCATCAACCTGTTTGCACCAGGCTGCGAAGATGTTGCGGCCAGATGAAAAACGGCAACCGTGATTTTTAACCGACTTCAAAAAAAAAAGAGGAGGTTATCAATTCGGCCGGTATATTTTTTTTTATATGTATGTACACCGATTACTCCGAGGTTTCTGAACCGATTTACGTGATTCTTTTTTTGTTCGATGCGGAATGGTGTCGAATTGGTCCCATAAAAATTTTATTCGGATAGTCCCAGTAGTTTTTATTTTATGAGCATTTTTGTCTGTACTCGATGACTTAATTGAAATGTAGCAAGTAACTTTGATTCACTTCCCGGTAACCGATTGAGCTGAAATTTTGTATACGTAAATTATATAGCGATGAAACATTATCATGACATAGAGCTAATTTGATGATGGAATCGGAAGGTGGCCATAGGAACTCAGTAATATTTTGACTCAACTTTATCGAGTTTGGGCTCGTTTGATTCGTGTTGAAAAATACACTAAAATGTATTAAATAAAAATAACTGCGTTAAAAACTACCGAATTCAAAAACAGAAAAGTAAAAAATAAAAAAGATTTGATATTATTAATTACTACATATTATTTAGATGTGCTATTTATTAGTTTTCCGAAAAATCAATTAGAAAAAAATTTAATAATAAATGCTTGCGGCCAAATTTTGACTGGCAACCCAGTCGATATATATTCTCCTAATTATAATTATTAATATAAGTCCATAAAATTTTGGGTTTTGCAAAAAAACTATGAACGCACTTATCCTGCGGTGGGATCTTATACTATAACTCATGTTGAACATTACGAAATTAAAAAAACTATTTGAAACAAAAAATTATTAAACATGGAAAAATAGGTCCTACATAAAATTGTGAAGCAATAATTATTCATAAACATTTTTGGTTGGTACTCTATAATATGTATTCTAATATTATGTATCATTACGTAAAATTTAATTAGTCCATTGAGCAATAATTAAATCTTGGAGATTTGCTCTACAAGCCACTGAAATTATATTATAACTAGCTTTTGCCCGCGGCTTCGCTCGTTTTAAGAAGTATTATTATAAATTATCTTTGTATTATTATATTTATCTTTATTCTATTTTAAGATTTAATTGACGGTTAAATACTGTATAATGAAACTAAATGTTACGTTCTCAAGATAATCCTTAGGTACTTTTACTAGGAAACATTTACTTAGCAAAGAGAAAGACCCTTGACACCTGTGTTCTCCTTAGTTTCTTGTACGATACGGAACCGTCACATAATGCACTTAATAAAGTTTATTTAATTTAAGCAACTGTTGGTATTAATAACTAGGATAAAAACGTAATCGTTGCTAGTGTAGTGAAAACGAATTTTCTCCAAAAGAAACCTACACTGAATTTATTTTTAACTCTTAGTACAATGCAAACATATTCTATACTGAAAAATACAAGAAATTGTGAAAATAATAATAGTCACTTTAAAAAAATTGGGATTTTTTTCGCAACAATTACTAAAATTGTAGAGGTTTAATTTTAAAATATATATTTTAAATTTTAATATATTCATTAAATATATGTAGGTCTATATGTTGTAAAGTTAGCACTTAGAAAGAATAACAAGGCGCCAACGGAAAATTATAAGATTTGACATCTGATACTGACCGATGACCTGAATAAGGTTTGATAACATAGTGTTATGTGATAATACCCAATCTTTAGAGCGGGGATTGTAGTTTAAATAAAAAGAAAAAACCAAACAGCCGACCGGTGAGAGTGACAGCGACCGCGCGCAAAACGAACGCATTGCTGAGCGTGTGAAAGTTAGCATTCGAAATACAAATTTGGCGGCAAACCCATCCATAGACGAGCTGAAAATTTTGACAGATCTTAAAAAAAAAACATTTGAAATTATTTTTTTCTTTTTCGAACTTGAACATTGTGCTGTGTTCAGTGATAGTTGTGCTAAGTGACTTTCCCCGTTACATCGCCGGTGCAGGATGACTAACACACGTAATATCAAGGTGAGCTAAAGCTATGGAAAGCATTATTGTTGTTTTTGTTTAAGCATCCATCCGTGAAGAGGATAATGATTTCTTTTAGGTAAATAAAAGAAAATCTGTAATGACAAATTAATAATGCAGAAGAAGCGATTATAACTTTTCTTAAGCAGATTGGCACTCTTCTTTTGCATAATTCATAGTGAATCTCAACATCTGATGTAAAAAATCTTCAAATTTGCATTTTAAGGCGAAAGAATACAAATTACGTTTAGATAACAACACATTATATATCCATAAAATCGACGTAATTTCTTAAATCATATTTTATTCAATTTGAGACGATGCGACAGCATTATTTGAACAACACGCAGCATTTTTTGAGCTAGTGGATCCACGTGAGCTTTGTCGGGGCTGAAAAATATTTTCACAGATTATTAGGAAACGACTAATTCATCAGAAAATAAACTCTCAAAGACAATGATATAAATAAATAATACCATATTCATAGTATTAGGAATAAGAAAGGGTTTTAATGAAAATAAAGAGAAAAACTACTAACATTATCTTCATAATTAAATCTCATGCGTTATTAAATGATATATGATACAGCTACCGGCAACAGGCGGGAAAAAGTAAAAGAAAGCTATTTCTCTAACTAGAACAATCACTAATAAAAACTTGTGAAGTGTATAATGAATCTATTCTCTTCATTCCTCTCTACATGTTAATAGGCTTAGGGAAATACATTGCAGCCAATTAAAAATCTTCAACATTGTTTAAAAGATATTGTTTGAGTAAAAAAATAATAATACTATGATAATATGAATATTACTTAAGTTGACAATAGTTAAATTACGAACTTTCTTGTAAATTTTTTTACTCTCGTAATAGGTCTAAGGTAAACAGGAAATAAATTATTTTTTGATATGTATTGTTTTAAGTTTCGTATTTATTTTCACAAAAGTAGCGCGTAGGAAAAACATATAGTAGAGATATTAATCCAGCATGAATTTTTTCTTATTAAAATCATCGTTGATCGTACCATAATATCTAAAAGGACAAAGGGAAACAAGCCGAAAAAGGACAGCTTTTTATACAGTCCTTGTTCAGTAAAATAATGTACAAAAATTGGTGTAGATATTTTGCTATGGAGGATGATACACATTCCGGACATCGACGGTCTGTCATAAAAGCTCTATTCTCTAACATATTTCATGGTAATGTGAGTCTTTAATTTTGTAAAATCACGTAGAATATTTGGGCGTGTTTTTGCTCGTAATTTGCCAGGAGCCCATGTCGATTTATACAATATAGCTTTTCGCCCCGGCTTCGCCCGCGTATTCAAAGGAAAAACTGCATAGTATGTGCCGTTCCCGTGGGATTTTCGAGATAACACCTATCCTATGTCCTTTCTTAGGTTTCAAAACCAAATCTATACCAAATTTCATTCAAATCCGTGGTTTCGGTGTGAAGAAGAGACATACAGATAGAGTTACTTTCTATAATATTAGTTAGGTTTTCGTGCAGACACCATTTGGAAATTTCCATAGCTTACTCCTTCTGAGCCGAAAATAAATGAATACAAGGGTAAGATTAGCAAGAGTATATCAGTAATTTAAATTTTATGTAGGTAGTTCCGAGATCACCACCTTGATTGCACAATATGTTTGTAAAACACGTAAAAACTAGGTTAAATGGAATAGTTGCAGTGGTCATACGGGTGTGCGACGTTCACAAGTGACCGATTTATTATTACTATCACCCTTGCGTAATTCGTCTCGTTTCGGTGAATGTTCAAAGAGCACATCTTTGCTAAATATCACGCTTACTGCGGTTTGCAAGATCTCGCTTTTGTATGGTAATAAATTCTTGTGTTATTTTTGATGATATGTTTCCGAGCTCTACTATTGGGCTAAAATCGTTGTTAGCAACATTGAGGTACTATGTACTTACGTAGTACATAGTACCTCAATGGTTAGCAATCATCTTTTTTATGCTTTAGCTCGTTGTTCCAAACGCTGTTCGATGGAAGGATAGAAAAAAGCATATCAATAAATATGTTTCAGTTATTATATTATTAATTTAATTGGCTTTTAATATTTAAGTAGGTATTTCCACTTGTTCCACCTTAAATAAATATTTAATTTAAATTCGTAGTTTATGTAAGTTATCCTCCTCGTGAATGTAAAATATTTTGCGAAATCTTAATCATATTATGCGAAACATTATGACCGCAAAACATAAGACTTTCCTATGACTGTAACATTTAAATACAAACACTCACTTCATCTTTTCCCATAGTATTTATAGCAAATACTGATTACCGAGAAGTGTTATTTTTACTTTTTGCATCATTGGAAAATAAAGGCTTCTGAATTTATGCTCAAAGTCGGCGCAATATATTTTCAGAACTTCGATTTAGAGGATACCCTATTTTTTATATCCATTTTAAAAACCAATCATAGATTTGAGAGCTTTCAATCTGTAGAAAAAATAACGCAGTAAAACTATATTATGAGCGTTGCAGACTTATAAATTTTATAATAAGATATTTACGTAGATATCCCTTAACCACTGCTGTTGCAGCATACATGCAACGATGAATTAAACTTTCGTTCTGAAGTCCTGCTTTGCAAAGGTCATTTAACTTTTATTCAAGAGGAGCTTTATTTACCTTGCGCTTTGGTAGAAATTGTATCTATACTAATAATATAAAGCTGAAGAGTTTGTTTGTTTGTTTGAGCGCGCTAATCTCAAGAACTACTGGTCCGATTTGAAAAATTGTTTCGGTGTTGGATAGCCCATTTATCGAGGAAGGCTATATATCATCACGCTAAGACCAACAGAAGCGGAGCCACGCGGGTGAAACCGCGGAGCGCAGCTAGTATCAGTGTAAAAAAAACTTTATATAGGTAGTGCTACTGCATATATTCTGGGTAATGAGTAGTCTTACAACATAATATGTCAACCCAGACGTAAAGGTCAGTGACTTATAAACATCAAACGAAAGTGAATCGCTTTTACTTTCCGCACATTTTAGTATTTAAACCAGTATTCAATATGAGTGTTTTTTAGAGCATGGAATAATTTTCCTACTAGGTAATGAATCTTCAGGATTTTATTGAATTATTTACAAAGTTGGCTAATCACCTACATTTGGCGATATTTTAGATATGAAGGGTCAAAATATATTAATTTCTTTGACATAGAGTAAATCGATTTTGATTGGAGTTATGAAGCCCTTTGAATCTGAATAACATATGCATATTATTATACAAATTGCGATTAGATGTACGCATTCTCTTTACTTATGTAACAGAACCCGCTGGGCATTGATTGAATAACGTTTATAATTCAATATTGTTCCGATAGTATTGGGTTACGTTTACCCGATTCGATTCGATACTGTGTTTATAATTTATTATAGTATAGTCCTATGTAATATATTTAAAACTTTACTAAAGAAATAAACTCAACAGTGCCAACTCTCGTTTTGTCAACAAGGCGTCTAAATAAATATTTTAAGCTTTCTCTACTTTAGTATAAATGCCATCAAGGATCTACCTATCTTTATGATCAGGCTGTAATTAAACACATATGTAAACAGCGTAAAGGAATAATCTTCTTTCTCAATGTTACTGAAATATTCCATAACATTGAAGAAGTAACAATGTAACTCTAGTTATCACTTAACGATTTAATGTTATGGAGCTTATTGTTTTTATTGCATTTTAAATTGCAATTTTGTTCATTAACATTTTAATACTTAATTAAACTTGCATTACTACTATAAAACTTTGTCATTAACGCATCAATGAAATAGTTATACGGCCATATAATTCTGGCATTCATTCAATAATACAAACTGTTCAAAACGTCTTCGAAAATAACTTCTTGATTGGAAATCTGCATTTAAATTTCCTTGACTTGGTATATAGACATTATTAAATAATTATTAAAGATCTGTCGATGATGATTAGGCAAAATAAAAATTATAGAGATACATCTTCATTAAAGAGTCATGCAAATTGATTAAACAGATTTTGCATTACGTTTAATCCGACTAACCATTACCCAAATACGTCCATCGAGTGTTGACACTTCCGTATGCTGTTCATCCTTTTACAATTGCATAATTGCAACGATATTATCTCTAACGCAGTTAAAAACAAGTGTTATACAATACTTCCAGGTTAATGAAGTCGTATGTTACGTACGTTAAACACAACAATGGAAATGTTTAATAAGTGGTCAGTTAAAAGTTAGATTAGGGTCATTGTATAATTTTAATGGACATAGATAATATCTTAGCTGTTTGTTTTTTATTGAGGCTATGTCCTAACATTCTAAGAGGACTGATGAAATCCTTTAAGGATATTATTACGGACATTCCTTATCACCACATATTATTAAAATACCACATGTTCTAAATTCGTAGCCTATGTGTCACTATTATTATTTTTAGTGGCTAACCAATATAGGTTAAGTAATAACGTATTAATTCATTGATTTCCTGTTTAAATAAATTTTGTTCGTTGTTTGTAAATATTCCTTCTTTTAAATAAGTTGGTTATTATTGGCCATTGACTTTAACATGTGTTTCCTTTGATTTAGTGTCATAGACCTTACCGGTTGGACGTGAAAAGGAAAGAAAGCGGATCTCGTTTAGCAATAATTATTCTCAGAACAGGGTATGGTCGACGACTTAATTCCATTGATATTTCACCTTTCCAATGCGTATAAATATATCCGTTAATTATCTTATGGAAAAAATACGGAAATTCGACATCCTATAACGTACTCGCATTATGAAAATATATGTACTTTCAATTGCTAAAAGTTGTTAAAAGGTAGAGCACATCTTCAGCATGTTAAAAAGAGCGTAAAAGTGGGTAGTAAATAATTTATAAGACTTGTTAAATTGTCTATACATGTAAGTAATTATTTCTCTTTGTTATTTTTATAAAAAAAAATATCCAAAGATGCTAGCTCGTTAACCCCGATTTTTGTTTCACCATGTTGCACTTTAACGACTTAAAAATATGATTAATTAACCTTCTAGACTTATGATCTATGATCTTAATATCTTCATAAAGTATTTTTTTTAATCTTTGATGCTTACCTAACCTGACCTCAACAGACTACGCCAAAAAGATGAAAAATAGCAAAATATTCCACCTGTTAATTACTTTGCGAAATATCATCCAAAACGAATCAACGTTTCAATATTGTTTTTAAGATGTACGTAAACAAATTACACAATTTTACACGTCAAGGTAATAACTATTAGTTTTGATAGCTAAGATTGGCTTTGATTTTAAATGAGTTGAGAAATGCGCGTCTTTTTCAAGCTTTTATATTTTTTTCATCAAATGGAGTCTATCCTTAAAGAACTAAGTTCAATTAATCTGTTTCGTTTAACTACAAGCATATTGTTTAACTTTATATAGCGATTGTTTTTTTCCGAATCCTAATAACTTTCAATAAGAAATGTCAACAAACTATACACAGCAGTAAAAATGTCAAACAGGCGCCAATCAATGGAGCCGCAAGCGTATATTTTGTAATGAGAACTTAGTTGAAATGATAACATATTGGCAATTTCCTTTAGTTTTATTGACATATACAATAGTTATGTTGATGATATTACTTATAAACGTGTGGCTGATCCACCACCTAATAGGATAGTTTTATAAAAATGTAACTATGTGTTGATAATAAAGCATATATTGATGATATAAATATAAATAATTGGATGGGATCACGCGGTTGAAACTCTGGATTGTTTGGAATATAGATAGAACCTTTTCATTTTAATGATTCTCACTTATGTTACATTGTATGTATCGCGATGAAAGATACATTCGTTATGAAAATAGCGACAAACAGATATTATTTTCAACGCGTGTTGAAAGTCCTTTCTAAGATACGCACGTCTACGAATGGATAATAATGTGTGTATTAACATCTCTGATGGCAATTGGCATGGCACCATATAAAAACTTCTAAACAACACAAGGCACAAAGATTACTTCCTTGAAGTATTTAGGTATCTGGTTTAATTTAGAATGTTACTTTGATATTACAAATGGGGTTGCCCCCACTGTATTACATATTATGCATCAGCTGGTCCCCAAAGATATATACATAACTTTTGGTATTGCGTAAATAATAACAGTCATCGTATAAGTTTATGCGTTTTTTTATAGAGAACCACAAGCGTTCACATAATAATCATTAACAACTGACCCACTGTCCCAATTATTTTAAAACGATCATCCTTTCACTCAATTAGCATTTATTTATCATGGTTTGAGTTGAAAACGAAATTTCAGTAAGCTAGCAGTGGCTAAATAATTTCTCCCGTGTTAAATTATTGTAACGGAGTCTGAAGATATTCATTGTTACTTATCACGGAAGCGTGGAATAAGCTTTTAACTATCAGTATTATGTAGTTGATTCAATTTATATAAACTAATATTACCTAATCCATAATTCGATTTTATAATTATTATAAAAAAGAGAGCGGTAATATTCTGACATGTTAAAGTTTTTTAGTTTATCGCATCACGATCGACTGAATAAAAATATGAATAAGCAAATAAAATACCAGGATAACTTTCTATAAATAAGTATAATCAATGGTAAAACCCATTCGTTAGCACAAACCGATGTTCGACTAAAGCCATACGCAATGTAAGTATACGGAAGAAATCGATGCAATGTGCGCGCGAGCATAAAAACTTTCGCTTTTCACTGCCAAGGCTTGGCGCGTCGGAGATGTTTCCAGAAATCGCGGAGGAAATTGATGGTGTGTGACGTCACAGTTTTCTTTAGAGCTAAAGTACAATAGTATTAAAGAACTCTATTCAAGACTCTATCTTCTTATCAGGTTTAGTATTAAGGTTCAGTCTTTTCACGGAGAATTAAAAATTGTAATTGTAAAATTTAACTAGCATTATGTGTTCATTATTTCTATTTTGATAACAGATCGTTTCTATTATATTGACTTTTGTACAAATACACATGTAGATATTAGTATATTACGCACTAGGTTATACAGTATATCTTCATTTTTCAATTAATTAATTATTATTAATTAATACGTTGCTAATACGCTAATAGTCGCCACACGGTTATACACGCAAACAAAATATATGTCGACATAGCAGCGCGCATCAATGATTGCTAGAGCACTTTCGTTTTCATTAACGAACGTGACCGGACAACACTCAGCGTTCGGAAAAACACTACTGACTTCTTAAACTAATTTTTTTTTATTGCTATGATGCAAGAAATGGCTCAGATTTGATGTTATATCATAAGAATACCGTCATGTTTATGTTGGGAGAGCAAATGATACTTCGAAGTAGGTAGTATCGTAAAAGTTGGGAAATAACAATATGATATTATTAACACACAAATACGGTTATGGAACTGTAATTATTGTAGTTATTAAGTTAAATCATCTTAAGGACATGAAATTTCAGTATTTAATCGAAACACTAAAGCGGAACAACATAGATACTTTTAATCAAAATGTCTAGCATAGCACCACTAACTTCTATTAGTCTAAGAAAATAAATTTTTAAATGTAGGTATCTTTCCATACACATCACCTAATTCAACATTTTTATTTTCATCAGATATTTGTACCCTAGATTGAAAACAACTTTTCAGGTTTCAATAGCCATATATTTTTTCGATTCTAAAACTGCTCTTATTCCCAGGTCTGGATATGCATAGCATGCATGGCCACAACGATGGGTGCTCCAGCCCCAAACCCGCCCATCACGTTCGACATCATCGACATGGCAGCCATCAGTCGAATGTCACCACAGCAATTGGAGGCGTTGGCTGAAGGTCTCGCTGCTGAAGAAATTATGAGGTTAGTACTATTATTCTTTCGCATCTTTGTTGTATCTCTCTTGTCAGAGCTGATTTAACAGCAGTTTTAGGCGTAAATTACATGACAGACGCACATTTAACATGATATAAGCAAAAGAAGGCACAGAATTTATCAAACGTTTGACAAAGAATTTTCGCAAATATTACAAGAATAGCATTTTCAAGTAGCTAATTATAAAGATAGTGGAAATTATACAAGAGGAATGCATTAAAATAATTATTTGAATAACAATTAAATGCTATTCATAATAACATTATCTTTCGTCGACGCATATAAAGACGTAGAAAGAGAATTTACAGCAAACATTATGATATATGATAGAGAAGTGAAAGTTGTGGAATTTAAATATTAAGACATTCAAGAATACAAAAAATCTTTTTTTAAACTCACGACAGTTATGGTAGTTAATTTTTATTATTATGAATGAACACAAACTAAATTCACACAATTTTAAAGCGTAAGATCGCCTATTATACTAAACCAATAATTTCCTCGCTGTATTTTTTCTATACCAATTTTGTAATTAATATTTCTCATATATCACTGTTGATGTTATGATATCATTTTCCCTAGCATTGTTCTTACTTTGTCGCATATCATGTTATCTTGATGTTAGATGATATAGGCACGCTCATATATCCGTACTTTATATGAATTATTGCAATTCTTAAGATTAAGCTGTGTTTTCTACTCGCATGGTACGAACCGAAATATTCTGTTAATCTCGGTACTAAATTACAGTGCCTATAATCTATACTAATATTATAAAGCTGAAGAGTTTGTTTGTTTGTTTGTTTGTTTGTTTGAACGCGCTAATCTCGGGAACTACTGGTCCGATTTGAAAAATTCTTTCGGTGTTAGATAGCTCATTTATCGAGGAAGGCTATAGGTTATATATCATCACGCTAAGACGAACAGTAGCGGAGCAATGCGGGTGAAACCGCGCGGCACAGCTAGTTATTAATATATGATCTTTATATCTTTAAAATTTTGTAAAGCAGCATCATTACAGTTATTTATATAATCTTTTCCTTTAGGACAAAACGGTCATCAGCGCAGGCATTAACGTCGGTTGTATCAAAAGCATCTTCAGGTATACAGAGCAAGGTCGGTCTCCTCGGTCAGGCGTCAGCCGGTGCTGCGTCTCTAATCGCCTCAGCTTCCAGCAAAACAGGCCACGAACACTCTGGATATTCTTATGAACCGGTAATTATATTGTTTTTGTTTGATAATTATTTATGGATAATAATTATAACATTTGCTTGATACGTACCTAGATACTTATGGATAATAATTATTAATCATTTTTGTAGTATAAGCTAATCAGCAATCAAAAAAATATGCCAGCATAGGAAGCCCTTGTCCCTGCAGTGGAAAAATAATGGGCTGATGATGATGATGAAATCATAATTAATTAATAAATTCACTCTTTGATTCGTATTAGATTAGAAGTCCATAGATTTTAAGGTATATTGGGTTACGAAATATGTAGTTTTTAGGTTACTCATCTCACTGATTCTTTTGTTTGTTTGAATCACAGCATGAAGAAAAATACGACTACGTAGGTCTGAAGAAATCGATTCTCTACACCCTGTTCCAAGCGGTGAAGGCAATTACTGGTGGAGTCACTATTCTTAAAGGGCAATTGATAAAGGGAGGTGGTGCCCTTGCTGCAACTCTGGGCAAAGTGATCTCGTCAAAGGGAGACGCTGTGAGCAACCTGGGAAGGAAGATCGTCAGCTCAGCCGCTTTGAGTGAAAAGAGGCCGCATTGTAAGTATCAACTAATATTGATAGATTTGTGTAGTATTTGAGGTGTTTTTATTTTCGTTAAGTGCAGTAGTTCTTTTTCGGCTTGATCAATATATTGTAACAGACTCTTTGCCTATGTAAAAATCTACTATACCACCATCAAATACCCAAAATTTAATAAAAAAAAAATATTGTTTTTGCTAATAGTGTTGCAAAACAGATCTTTTTCACAATAATATTTTTAAACTGCGATAATATAATTACATATTTTTTGCGTAATAAATAAGAGATTTAAAACATCCATTTTATTTGAATTGGGTTTATTCAAATTTGGTGTGAAATAGTCTGGGTTGTTTCCGTTATTAGGAAATTCAGAAATTTCACGTGATTTTCCGCTACAGTTAAATTTCTATGAAATTTTACAACGAAATAGATTTGTATCTATTTACTTTGTTCCTACTTTCTAAGCTTGATAATTGTAATTAATTCTTTTTAACACTGAAGAGATTATTGTCTTAATTCTTATAATAACATCTGTTGTCACCACTTATAGCTATATTCAGGGTGTCCCACTATTGGTATACTAAGCGCGAAGGGCCTTGTAGTTTTGCATACACTGATCACGTAAAAATACTTAAACAACAAAATTACGTCAAAAAATTTTTTGTTAAAATCCATGTTTTCTTCTCTAAAAAAAAATGCGTTTAGAATTTTATAAGTATTTTTAACGTACTCAGCGTATGGAAAACTATAACCACCTTTGAGCTTAGTATACCGACAGTGGGACACCCTGTATATGTGTATGGTTTCTCTTGTAATCTAAATACTCTGTATTTTAGCGATTGTAACTTATTCAATATTCACATGTCTTAAACAATACTGGCAACAATAACAAATAAATTGTGGTTAGGGAACAGGATTCTAACTTTAACGATATACCTAATATAACACAGACCTATAAATGTTATGTGTTTCAGAGCTTAACATCGTATAAAACTAAATTTTCATGAGATTCCACAAATCTCGTTTTATCCACGCATTACATAATTTGTAGCACATAATATTATACCACTTTAAATGTTTTGCAAACTATTCTATTATTCGGATTTTCCTATGATTTGCATTTCAAAAGATTTGATGTGAGAAAATTGCACAGTCTAGCCTCTGACATCTGGAACCGAAGAGGACAAAGGTAATTCACAGTAGATTGTCATAGTGTTAGTTCTCATTGTAATCTTTATAAAGAATTCAATTCAGAAGCTTAAAGTTTCGAGAACCTTTCGCAAGATCATGGCGATATTTTAGTTTATTTTTTAGTAATAATTTTATAGGTTTTACGTAATGTTATTGGCTTTGGAGTTGTTTTTTAACTCGGTCAGGATATTGCATCAATGAAGGATCAATGATCAAATTTATTCGTATACGTAATATAAATAAATTACAATATATTATGCTAAATACGATCAGGTTATAAATACTTATTTTAGAGTACAGCGCTACGCAAATTTGAATGTTTATTGAACCTTCGCGTGTGTTCAGAGGGCACAAAATTATGCTACTTTTTCTTGGACTTAAATGCTAAATATCATTCCCTAAATTATGCATTCCCAGTTCCAGTAGCCAACAGTATACGGTCCACCACCAACCGGCTATTTAGAGTACAGCGCTACGCAAATTGAATGTTTATTTAATCCTCCCACCTCCACAGTGGCAACAGGGCAATTATTATTCTTTTTATTAGGTTAAAAATGGTTAAAAATCTCACTTCTCCTTTCTCCCTTAAATTACATCCAATTACATTACAATCTTCTAGAAACCGCGAAATACGGTCCGCGCCGTTTATAATGCCATTTGTTAGGCTTAAACATTAAGAATCATCCTTAATTAATGTCATCTATAAAATAAGCACGGGTTCTAAAGATCCACACATCCCGTTTTCAGCAACAGCAGTATATGGTCCTCACTCCTCCACTAACCTCACCTAAAGTACAGTTCTTCAAATATACAAATGTTTATTTGTCTTTGCCTTTTTAAAACAAACACGGGTTCTAAAGATCCATATTCCGTTTCCAGCGACCGCAGTGTACGGTCCGCCACCAACCAGCCACATAGAGTACGCACCAACCTCGTACGGCGCGCCGACCGCTCCCGCGCACTACGTACAGGCCGCGCCCACGGGATTCGCCGCGCACAAGTATCCCGCGCATTTGGACGGTGAGAATTATAATTCTAATTAAAATTCAAATTAAAATCAAATTCAATTTTTTTGTTTGTGTGGATGGTGGTAGCTGAAATTTAGGAATGTTTATTCAAATTAAAATTCAAAATATTTGTTTGCGTGACTTGTGAATTGGGAAATTTTAATTGAAAGTTAGTTGTTAGTTCATTTACTTTGAATGGAATAAATAAAACTTTGATTCTATAGACTAATACTAAAAACTGCTTCTGATATATGTAAAAACTTATGAAAATATGCCTACATAGGACGAAATTTAGACGTGCTTACTGTATACGCTAATCTAAAAAATTATATCGCAAACTGTCGTATAGGTACATAATTTTACACTGTTCAGCTTACTTGTTTTGTTTCATGTTTTGGCATAGATTATAAACAGATAATATGTTGCTAGTATAAAAACAGTCATAATGAATGATACGTAACATACAACATAATATTAAAACAAGTTTCACATAAAATTTCCCACTTGCACTACAGCAACTTATAAAATGAAACAAGAAAAATGTCTTAATTTGAATAAGACCTACTTTAAACACTTACTATGATAAAAAGTTGCATTACATTAAAAGAAACCACTCTTAGCCAAGAATAGCACTACGGTAATACCTTTAAAATATCACACTGAATGAATATTTAAAAAGAATTGAAAAAACCAAGTATTTAAATTAAATTCTTATGTTACGTCGCGTAGGTAGTAGGTACTTACTTCTACGGCATTTAAGAGCAAAAAAAGTAATAAAGAATTAATCAGATTTTATTGCTATATGTAAAAATATATATCTACAAAAAATACGCGTAATTATTCCTACATTTGACTGAATATTTTATAATGTCAATAATATGTAAGTAAAAGCTTTACTTTCTAGTAGTTAAAAGTGATATTAAATTCAACCTAAAAATTATAAAATTATCTGTTAATTAACATTAAAAGTTTAGTGGAACGCACATTCGGGGTAAAGGTCGAACACCGGAACTAAAAGTATGAAAAATAAAAAATTACACAACTTTCCAACACATCGCCCACTTATGTAACGATTGCAAAAACGACACAAGTATGAGAATTCGTATTTACATATTTTTCGATACAGTCATATCCGTATACAACGATACATTACTTAACAATAATACAATGAATTGACTACCTATATATTTTATGAAACAGCTAAACTTTTATACATTATTACATATCCATTATTTTTATTACTATTTCTGATTGATAAGGAAGTATTTTTGGTAATTGATTTCAGTCAGTACAAAGAAAGTGGTAATGTTTAATTATATCTATATGTAGAGCAATATCAAACATAATATTAAAACACCAGAAGACACAACAACTCAACGCAGTCTAGTACACCACAATCCATAATTTCATACAATGATTATATTTTTCAGAACTAATAGTGATGTCGTCAGTAGTTGACGTGGTTACACAGAAACCGATGCCACAACCATCACCGGAATTATTATATCGATATTACGATTTATTAAATTCCTTTTGGTAAGGTTATACATTAGTGTGACTCAAAAGCACGGCTTTGTAATTCACCTGTGTGCCTATACACTACAAGATTTTCAGTCTTTCTATCGATCACATTTAATATATTTTTTAACTTCACCACACATTTCATTAATTCTTTATTTAGAAACTATAAAATTGTATCTACTTCGCAAACACTTCATTTGTTTTTATACAAACTATAGACATTACATTGTTATTTATTACCAATTATTAAAAACAAAAGATTGACTACCACGCCACTTAAAAGATTCGAATGGAAAATAAAAAATTATGATATAATTTTGTTTAGAGAAAAGTTGTTACAGTAGATGAGTAGAGTATAGAGTGTCACAATTATGTACTTTACTATATTCTATTTACTTTTTTTATTTATAAATATTTTATTATTATAATATTTATGTTCTTTCACGTATCTTCTTTAAAATATTCAAATAGCATTTTGACCAGCAAGATACCAAATTGTGACTTTACATCATTTGCATAACCGCTTTCACTTTTACACCATAAACAATAGTTGGCATACAACACATTAACGTTCAACGAACTGTCCATAGACTTATAAAACAATTTGTGAATCTGTAGTGTATTTTGGAGCGAAAAAGCCTGGATTTATATAAAACAATAAAGTAGAACAAACTAGATGCACATGATCTCAATATATATCTAGTGGGAAGACGATCTATGTCCAATAGATCTAAATCTACTATCTATTCAATACCTATGTTATCAAGCAACTACACAACTATTAAAACTTCCTTCGTTTGATCGAACTACGTAAATTTAACGTAGTTTCAACTGTTAAAGTTTTTAAACCTTACCTACATAAATATTTAAATTCATCAGCACCAGCACGTAGTAAATAACTGTTAAATGGTTACTTAATGTGCTGTATTCATTTGTTAGTTTACATAAGATGTTTCCTATCGCGTATTTCAGTATTGTTGTAAATTCAATATCTATTTAATTTGTATATTTTCAACATCTTCAGTAATCATTTGCAAAGTATTGCTTCTTCTTTCGTTGTGATTAAGACATGTTATTGTCAAATCTCCAAGAAACGAATCATAGAATCTTTTGTGTTTTTACCTTTCTCTTCCAATTAAATAACGTGAGGTTAAACTATCCAACTGCGCATTTATGGGTATCTCATCAACATCATTTTATACAATTTTACCTTTACATTACATACCTAGTTGCTTATAAGAGAAGTTATATAAAGCACTGAACCTAATAACGTTAGTTATGTTGTTATTAATCGCCCTTTAATCTATTGAATTCCAGCTTTAGACCTGCATTACATAATAGAAGTGATTTAATAAACTGAAAACTGTCTTCCTACTTTCGCTAGCGGTATAAATCAGGGTGTGTATCGCAAATAGAACGCGTTTGTTACCCTCAGTGAAAGTGTATTATGTCATACAAGTTCACAAGTTTAAATCAGATTTCTGAACGTAACCCGTTATTGTATAGGAATGAGTTCAATCGATTGCCGTATGTGGAGTTTAAGAGCTTTTCCGTTTCCGGTAATTTTCTTATGTAGCACACTTTGATAGTTTTTTTATAATTCTTGATCATTATTAATTATTATCATTCAGTATTCACCTCGTTACAGGAACTTCAGTCTAGTGAATTTTGTATAAACCTATAAATAAAAAAAGCTTGATCAAAATCTTTCTATAGCCAATCGACACACACAACCTTAAGAAATTATTTTTTTCAAACAAAGTTTTTTGTAAAATTCTACGATCTACGGTGAATTTTATATACATATTTGAAATCTCCGTTGATAAGCATAATATATTATTCAGTCTTCACAAGAAAGCATTGATCGTAGCGATTAAGTAGCTGTCATTTAATTTTTAAATTACCGAAAGTATTATCATCATATTATAATGATAAGAAATACCTTCCTCTAATTATTAAAATAATGAAATTGTTATATCACAACATAAAATATTTATTATTTATACGCTACAAACACATAGGAGGTTAATTTATTCGTATTAAGTAACGTGGTAAAAGGTAAAAGTAACTTATTATGTACTGTATATTATAAATAAAACATTGAGCTCTGTAGGTACAAACAATTTAATATTTTTTTAACGAAGAAATGCAGAAATGTCAATTGAACCACTTACTACCTTATAGTATAACGCAACCAATGCGAAAAGTAGAGTCAATTAGACATTTTTTCCAGATATTAATATCATGAAATGATGTAAGCTGTAACACAACTTGTACTGTTATTATAAATTCCCAACCAAGCCCTTTCACGAAGGAAATAACTGGAATGCCGTAATAGGTCTACATGAATGATAAAGACGCTAAAAGTGACGTAACCAAATACTGACCTACATAGACGATTCCTGGTCTCCTCTTACTATTTGCACTGTTATACAATTTATCACATCTTGAAATTTTCCTTTTGTAGGAAAATATAATGAGATTGCACAATACAATATTTCTGTATGTATAATGTGACTGTTACAATGGTTAAGCTTCTTGACAGACATGTAAATAGTTTGTGTTTCGGTTCGGTAGTATTTATTACGAAAACGAAAATAGTTGCCTTCATAAGGCTGCATACTTGTTAAGCTATGTATGTAGTATAAAAAATAGTAGAGTCATGTGAGATATTACTAGCTCTTATTTATATATTAGGTAATAAATGAAAAGTTATTTATAGTTACGTAATTATCTATACTTAGCTACCGTGATCAATAAATCACTTCGTGGAAGATAATAATTATCTCCAGAGAAATTGGAATTTTCACGTGCAAGTAGGCTAAACTCATATTAAGTTACCTGACAACGATTATAAATTATAATAATGCATTAGTACAGGATGTTGTAAGGTCTGGAATACATACATATAACACATAATTAGTTTCATATGTACATACATTTTAAAGTCTAAAATCGTTTCAAAACTTCCTGTTACATTGAAAATTAGTGTTACTTTTAGGTTTTGAAATTTTCCTTTGATAAGTGCCTTCATAGATTGCATGATGTCGTAAAATAGTTAGTGAAATATGTGGAATCACTTATGTTATTAACTGAAAATTTCTTTACTTGCATTAACTAATTGACTTTCATTAATTTAATTTATTTTCTACGCCACAATAATTTATTTTATAATACATCCAGAAACAAAACCAGTCAATTCAGGAGCTATAATTAAATAATAAATAAAATTCAAACCCTCAAAAATAGTAGGAAATTTTTATACACTGCTCTATCATTTGAAATCGAAAGTTATATAACTGATGACTGCATTATGCATAGCTTACGAATCAATATGTCCCAAATACAAACGATACATATTACATATCATTGATCTCCTTAAATCATTTGCCAAACTGATTGAAACGCTACTATGTATAATGCGACACGGTCGACTTAATACTTGAACGAGGTATCGCTAAAGAGGTATTATTACTATCAAGTATCACCTACTTTTGTTACAGGACTGACGATTACGTAACAGCCAGTGTAGCGACGCTCGTGAAAGGTTTCGATCCAAAATAAATTGAGACTAGGTCATTACACTCGGCTGATATTCTCATCTTTTGTTAGGTCAGGTTGCGGATCCGTTTTTGACAAATTCTTTAGCCGCTAGGTACGATTTCCTTTTCATTCTTGTAGTACTGTTTGACGCGACAATACAATTACAATTTACGATTTCTAGATGCAAAATGACGCATTGATGCAATTTATGTTAGGTAATAGTGGCATCCAAATCTATGTCAAAACATGAAATTGCACAGACATTTTCTGAACATAATATATCAAATTTAATGGCTAGTCATAATAATTATAGTCCGTTCATATTTTGTCATATGCATTAATAACATCAATTTTAGAAAGGAGGAATACTTAGCATCCTTACGCAACTCAGGTGACTATTGACGTAACTTACAAACATATTTTTGAGACAGGACATGGAAAACTGAGCGGAGTGCACGCCGGTGTTGTAATACTGACCCCGCTCGAGCACGCCGCCACCAGCGAGGGCCACTCGGGATACACGCACCTTGAATCACCACCTTCCATTATAAACAGCGTATATTCCGCCATAAAGGGCGTCTTCTCCTCCGCCGCTCCACATTCCGAGTCTTACATCACACACCAAGAACCTCCTCCACCTCACCCCGCTCCCCCTTTCAGGCCCATGACATGGGGAGCGGTCGACTCCTACGGCGAACCCGCCATGATCGAAACCTATTCAGATTATGACCCTCGATCTCCCCATCCTTATAGTAGAGCATCATCAAAGAAATCCGCAATCCCCACCTTCCATAAACACGAGCGCCTGACTCCAGAGAAAATACAAAAAATAAATAAAAATCTCGATAAAGTTCAAGCGTATTTAAACGAAAACCAAAGATCAGCCGATGTGCTTCCTAAGTTTAATAAGAATTATGTTGATATGTTGAGGAAAGGCCAGATTCCATTTCTTCCCACTCCCGTGATAAGCGACAATGAAATCGGTGTCCTTCCCGCTGAATTACTTCCTGACGATGATCCTTTGACTACT